>PVJX010023175.1:0-29623 GCA_004027295.1 Dolichotis patagonum | reverse complement strand
TTGTCTAGCCAAGAAGACTTTGCTAGGCCACATAAGGTGAAACCTTACCAGTTTCTCCAGGCAACACATAACAGCTGGATCACATCAGGTAGATCCCAGTGAAGAGATGATTAGTAATTTAGTCCAAAAAAAACCCAATGTAACACTAAGACGGCCTCCTCCTTCATGCCTCACCATAGCTACTGCATGACATTTATTCATGTTAAGCTTTTCACTCTCAAGGATCTAACACTCTCTTTGGTCATTTCAGGGAATATGAAGTTGTGTGAAGTCAATGCAGGGCTGATTTTGTATTGTGATCACAAACTAAATTAATAGCATTGACCGGTTGCTGAATCTTTAGTATGAAATTCTATATAAAAGTGAGAGGATCAATGTTAACACAATCCAGTAGATATTTGCTGAACATGTCACACAGGGCCATCTCTGAACTTAGCATCAGGCAAGTCCTGTGCAGAGTGCAGATTGTTTTGACATCACCTGGGATTCAGATACGCTGGTAGTTTCTCTTCCTTCTTGGAGGCAATGATTAGTTTAATCATCTCTCTGGAGATGAACTCTGGCCTCATGAAGCATCACCTGACAAGAATTAGGTCAGCTGTATGTTTGTGTGTCACGGGATTGGACACATTCAATAAAACCAGCCTTGTGTAAAGTTCCTCTATCATTGTGAATCGCATGGGTGAAATTTACAAAACTGTTTGCTTACATACTTCTGATATTTGACTCTGCTTATGTGGAGTTAGGTGGGAGTTTTCAAGCAGTTCATAGGCATCTTGCATGTTGGGGAGGCTCTGCTTCATGCCCTGGGTGGCCTTTTGGGTCTGAATAGCAGTACTGTTCTTTGAACAAACTCTCTGGCCCTTGTAAACCTGAGCCTGACGTTTACAGACTCCAAACTTGCTGAGTAAGATGAACACATCCCTTTGGAAAGCCTTGGTGAAAATAGCATAGAGGAATGGATTGGCACAGGAGTTAAGTGGATAGAAGAGTACTAGCAAAATTTTAGAGTTGGTGACAGTGATGAGAGGCTTGTTCATAAGTGCTGACAGAGCATAGAATGAGATGGGCGCCATGCACATGAAGTCAGTGAAGATCAACACTGCCATCCTCTTAGCAATTTTGGTGTCTTTGTCCCCAGGGTTGTACTGGGGATTTCTGACTGTGATGTAGATCTTCACATAACAGGAGCAGACAATGATGAAGGCAACAATGTTGAGCGACAAAACAAGGACAATGTATGCCAGTGCAAGAGGTGTCTCTGTATCCATAGGCAGGCAGATGCTGACCTTGGCATAGCTGCTTATTCCCACCAATGGGAGCAGGGCGAGAAAGAAGGAGCAAACCCAGCCGCCAACCATGATGGCATATGCATGCCGGAGACGGAGCTTCCGGTCCAGGCGCATGGCAAAGGTGATGGCGTACCAGCGCTCCAGGGTGATGACTGTCAGTGTGTACACTGACAACTCACTGGCAAAAACAGTGAAGAAACCAGCTGTGTTGCAGCCAGGGCCAGTCTGCCAGTCAATGGCATGGTTATAGTACTCCGAGTGAGTGTAGAGGTCCACAGAAGCGATGAGGAGCAAGTATATCCCCATGCACAAATCTGCAAAGGCCAAATTGCACATGAGGAAGCGTGGGACGGTCAGTTTGTAGTGACTGGTGAGGAGGATAAACAGGACAAAGACATTGCCCAGGAGAGCCAGTAGGCTCACAAACCACACCACGATTCTCAGGAACCTGTAGCCCATTATATCTTCACAGGGGTTGAACTCATCTGACTTGGGGGTACACACTATGTCTTCATTGTCCCCACACACAGTGTAGTCGTAATGACTGTCAAAGCCCTGTAGAGTCTCTTCTTGGGGGTTTTTGAGCTCCTCGCCAAAGCCAATGATCTCATCCTCTTGTTCTTCAAAGAAGACATAATAATGCGAGCTACTGCGTGTGTCCCGGAGCTGGGAGTTTTTCTTGTACCCAATATTGCTGTCGCCAAGATCTTCATAATCTTGATAAGTGGGACCCTTCAAGGCATTCACAGATTTTTTCTGACGTAGGGTTCGGATACTGCTTTCATTACACATCAAGGACTCAAGGATTCTGCAAGGCAATGGAAATGGGTCACTGCTTTCTTAAAATCTGTAACATACAGAAAAATATGCAAATTACTTTCTCTGATGATATGGCTCTCCAAGACTCCACATGAGTTGATTGGGCCTGTCTCACCCACATCACTGCTTATTACCTACCCTCACCTACTGTATTCCAGTGACACCAATCTTATTTCTCATCAAGAATAGCAGTGAAACCACAAATATCAGTGATAAGATAGCATGGATGCTGCAACTAGCCGACTTAGGTTAGCCTATGGCTCTACTAGTTATTAGCTGTTTTTACCTTGGGCAGGTTTCTGAGCCTCAATTTATTCATTTGTAAAATGGATAATGAGAGTCTTTCGTACAGGGTTATAGCTGCAGGAGTGCTATTTGTTCACTATCATTATTATTCTTACTGAGAGCTCTAGAATTCCACATTTCTTTGCCTAGAAATACATGGCTGCATGTACTCATTACTCAGTTTTAAATTCAAATGTCTTTTTCTCAGAAAAGTCTTCCTTGAGCTCCTCAAATAGATTGTCTTACCCTTGTGTTTGTTTCCTCAAAAGCATTATTTGATATTTTCCTATGTTTCCCTTTTCATTTTTTGGTTTCCTTCATTAGGCTGTAGATAAAATGCAAGGGGGGCTCTTGTCTGTCCTGTTCACTACTGTGGATAGGACAGTGCCAGGCAGAGAGTAGATGATAAATATTTGTTGAACAAATGAATAAATGGGCACTTCCATGCAGATATGCTCATGAAAGATTGTTTTTCTGTAGATCACCAGACTTACAATAAAAGAAATGGTTTAACTTGATTCAGCTGCTGAGCAGATATGGATTGATCTAAATTGTTTAAAATGCCCAGTGGGCTAGCTGTTCTAACCTGTTCAGGGATCACTGAGAAACTTGGTCCCTGCCCTGAGGTCCACATTAGCCTCCTACTCATCCCTAATCCTGTCCTAGTCAGTGCCATATGGCATCAATACAGACTTTGCTGTCACCGTTCCTGTGTTCTCCTCCTGGTTTCCTGCCTATATTGGCTTTTTTTTTTTTTTTTTGCATAGTGATTAAGCTTTTTGTTTGCTTTTGCCTCCACAACTGGGTCTCAACTCTTTTCTGATGATAAATATGAGTATAAAAAGTCAATCAGCAGATACTTATACAGAAGCTGAGATGGACTGAAATAAAGGATAAATGAAGGTAGCAGGGAATGGTATGCATCATAAAGAGGGAAATGTACAGGTAAAAGTGTGGCTGAAAGGAAGAGTGACTGAAATTATGTAGAGAAAAAGGACCATCCCTCCCTTGAAACCTCATTAGCAGTCAGATATTAAAATAATGTATATTATAGTCAGTGTTTATTGAGAACTTATACTATCCTAGGCCATCCCATTCCAGATAGTCTCTATTTGGCTTTTCCTTTCATCTTCTCAAAACCCCTATAATGATGAGATTATGATCTTCCTTTTTATCTCAGGGTAGTTATGTAACAACTAGAAACTGGCAGGACTGGAGTGCAAAGCTTACTGCAAAGCCTGTCTCATGTAACCAGCGAGCTGTGACATTTGCAAAGTACAAGCTGATCAGGTAGTCCCCTTGTTTGTGTTTGTAAGCTGGTCCTTCCTGTTGGTATCTGATATGTGTTGCTTCTGGAAATGAGAAATAGAAATCACTTCTGTGTAACCTCCATAAAGTTCTACACGACCTGGTCACGACTTTCCCTACCATATCATCTCTTATGACCTCCCATTCCCTGTGCTATCCAGAAACGCTGGCCTATTTTCCTCTCTGCAACTACTTTTCATTCACAGTTATTGTGTCTCATGGATTTCTGGTTCTTACCAATGCTCCTAATTCTTTTCTACCTGATTCTCAAATCACAGACATTCTTCTCCAAACCTAGAAATTAATTTAACTTCCACCATGGGCTTTAGATACGCATTCTAGGACCCTGAATACTTACCCTCTGATTTTCTTCTGATTCTTAAAAGCACAGCAATGGCTTGGATAAGAAAGATCAGCCCGGATGAGGTGAAGGAAACTCAAGGAAAGTGGAAGTTTCTTAAGACTCCAAGTGTTTCTTGCTACCAGTTCCTTCAGGTGCTCCAGACCTTTGGCTGGCAGGGCAGTAACACTGGTATAAGACACATCCCTGGGATGCAGAGAAGAGAACAGCACAGAGAGGCAGTGAGCAGCCAGGGCCTTTCGGCCTTTGGTCAGAAAATCAAACACACCCGAGATTAATGCGCAACTGATATGCTCCTTCCTGCTACTGAATCTGTAACCTGAATTCCTAGTCTAACGAGGGATACTAGGCATCTAAGTCAATAAAAGTTATAAAGAACTTCTGTTTTTATTGTTTGAAATTTGAGTATTCACCAGCACACATTCTATTTCTATAGACATTTCACTGTATTCATCAGAATACCTTCACCTCTAGGAATCGGAGATGACTGTCAAATTTACTCTGCAAAATAACACCATCCTACTCTTCAGGGGTCCTAAGAGGCGAGTGAAATAAAACTGAACAGGTACAAGGGGAGTTCTACTGCTATGAGTTTTTGTGGGGATCACAGTTTTGGGACGGATGAACAACTCACTGAATGGATCAACACCAGCAAAATATAAAAATAATCTGACGCACAATTTGAAAGTTCTAACCAGTCACACTGTGAATTCATGACTAAGAAAAACTTTTCCCCTCTGCCCCTGCACACAGTTTATTTAGAATACTGTAAATGTATTCCTTTAGGGAAGATTCAAGTATTTATATTAACATTCCAAAATGAGGTTTGAGCCATTTCTTCATACTATGAAATGCAAGGGTGATGGGACTAGGAATTGGTATTACATATTAATTACTAGAGTAGAATTAATTCATAGCTTTTAACTTGATATTCATTGTTCTTGTCTCAGTCCCAGAGAGTCCAGGTTTATATTGTGTGCCACCATTTTTAGGTGTACTGAGTAGTAGTTTCGATTAGACTATGAATAGTTAATCTAACATCTTATTTTATATTTTATCAATTAAATTCATTAAGAGGCATTAACATTTTTAAAATCCAATATAATTAGTAATTATGGGTAAAATGAATTCTAGTATTTTTGGCTTATTTTTTATTTTAAAGAGTGTAAAACAAACCATAACAAAACAGAACAAAGCAGATCAGAAGAAAACAATGTGACACAGATTTCAAAGCAAGACAACAGGATATCAACAGTGGCTACCATAATGTCTCTTGTTTTCTTCTAAATAGTTGTCTATATCTTCAATCACAATGAATTCATACAAAAATAGTATAAAACTGATCAAAACAGAATAATGAAGGCATTACATACCTTCAAAATCAGATAATAGGAAAGTCAACAATGGCTACTATAAGGTCTCTTGTTCTCTTCAAAATAGCTGTCCATACCTTCATGTATGTTGAAATTAAATAATACAAAACAGATTAAAACCACTCTGAACACAGAACAAAATCATTACTGGATTTCACAGCATGATGATAGGAAATCAGCAATGGATACCATGATGTCTCTTTTTCTTCCAAGTAGCTGTTCATATCATCATGTATAATACAATTGATTCTCGTAAATTATTTAGGAGAAGTTCTAGGCATGTATAAGCCTCTACATGAACGTCTATCCTTTCTGCATTAGAAGGAAAAACAAAACAAAACAAATTACTAGAAAAAAAAGAAAAAAGACAAATAACAGTAGCAAGGAACCCAAACAATGATGATAGAGGCCTTCAAAACAAGGTGGTAGGAACGGAACTAAGGTTGTTATTTTACATAGTGATCTTCAAAAGAGTTCCTCAGATCACCAGACACAAACATGCAAAATTGATCCAATCCTATGAATGTTAACTATTTTGTTTCAAGAACTAATGGAATTTGTAGCACAATCATCTTAGCTATCTTATGTATGTTTATATAAATTTAGATATTTTTCTTTCCCTTTCTTTTTTCCCCTCCTTTTCCATGAGATATTATTTTTCCCCCCTTTGAGCAGATTCTTATCCTTTCACAGTATTTACTGAAGATTTTGTATTTTATGTACTCTTACCATTTCTTACACTAGGGAGACAATATGGTATTTACACATGTGAGTTTGATTTATTTCACTGATGAGTATGGTCTCAAGTTGCATTCATTCACTTATAAATATTTCAATGTGATCATTCTTTATAACTGAGTAGCACTCCATTACATAAAAATACCACATCTTTTTTATCCATTCCTCAGTTGATGGGCATTTAGGTTGTTTCCAATATCTAGCTATTACAAATTGTGCTGCTATAAACATGAGTGTGCATATATCACTGTGATATGATGTTTTCAATTCTGGGACTATGCCCAGAAATGGAATAACTGGGTCAAATGGGACCTCCAATCCCAGCTTTTTAAGGAACCTCCAGATTGACCTCCACAGTGGTTACACCAGTCTACACTCTCACCAACGGTGCAGAAGAGCTCCTTTTTCCCCACAGGCTCTCCAGCATATGTTGTTGGTAGTTTTTTTTATCCTGGCCATTCTTTCTAGAGTGCGATGGAATCTCAGTGTTGCTTTAATTTGCATTTCTCTAATGACCAATGATGCTGAACATTTTTTTGTGTGTTTATTTGCCATTTGTATTTCTTCATCTGAGAACTGTATATTCATCTCAGATGCCCATTTTTGGATTGGGTCTTTGAATTTCAGAGGTCTGATTTTTTAAAAATTCTTTATATGTTATGGAGAGAAGTCCTTGTCTAAGGGACAGTTTACTAAGATTTTTTTCAAAATTCATGGGTTTATTATTAAAGATTTCTTTGATGTGCAAAAACTTTTTAATAAGACGAGATCCTAGTTATTGATTCTGGGAAGCATTTTCCACGTGGTTTGATTTTTATTCATGAATTCTCTACCTATCCCTATGTCTTCAAGATTTCTACCTACTTTGTCTTCCAACAGATTTAGTCTTTCTGTTTTAATATTTAGATCTTTGACCCATTGAGGCTTTAGTTTAGTACATGGTGATAGGCATGGGTCTAGTTTTAGTTTTCGGCATACAGAGGGCCAATTTTTCCAGCACCATTTATTAAAGAGACTATCTTTCTTCCAGTGAACATGTGTGGCCCCTTTGTCAAAGATAAGGTGGCTGAGTGTGTTTGTAGTTGTAGTTGTATCTTCTAATCTACTCCATTGATCTTCAGGTATGTATTTATTCCAGCACCATCCTGATTTTATTACAGAAGCTTTGCAGTATAACTTCAAGTCAGGGATTGTGATGCCTCCTGCCTTGCCTTTGTTGCCCAGAATTACCTTTGCTATTCTAGGTCTTTTCTGGTTCCAGATGAATTTTAGGAATGATTTTATAGTAAAGTCTTTCAATTTTTGGTCATTTAATATGATGCTGGCTGTTGATCTGTCATAGATGGCTTTTATCATATTGACATAAAGACCATCTTTTTCAATTTTCTGTAGGGCTCTTATCATAAATGAGTGTTGGACTTTATCAAAAGTTTTTTCTGCATCTACAGAAATGATCATGTGATTCTTATTTTTGACTCTACTGATATAGTGGATTACATTTATTGATTTGCATATGTTGAAGCATCCCTGCATTTCTGGAATTGGTCATGGTGTATAATCTTGATGATTTGCTGCATTTAGTTTGCCAGTATTTTATTGAGAATTTTTGCATCTATATTCATTAGGGAGATTAGCCTGTAGTTCTCTTTTTTGGCTGGGTCTTTCTCAGGTTTTGGTATTAGAGTAATACTTGCTCCAGGAATGAGTTAGGGAGAATTGCTTCCCTTTCAATTTCATTGAAGAGTTTGAGGAGTGTCAGTATTAAGTCTTCCTTGAATTTCTTGTAGAATTGCATGGCGAATCCATCAGGACCTGAGCTTTTCTTTGTTGGTAAGGTTTTAATTGTATTTTCAATTTCATTAATTGAAATTGTGTTATTCAACAGTTTTACATCTTCTTGATCCAGCTTTGTAATTCATATGTTTCTAAGAATCTGTCCATTTCTTCTGTGTTATCAAACCCTTGAGAGTAGTGTTTTTTGAAGTAGGTATTAGTGATCTTCTATATTTCCACAAGATCTATAGTGATTTCACCCTTTTCATTCCTTATTGCATGAATTTGAGTTTTTTTATTTCCTTTTTAAAATAAGGTTGGCTAGGGGCTTATCAATTTTATTTATCCTTTCAAAGAACCAAACCTTTGATTCATTGATTCTTTGTACTGTTGTCTTAGTCTCTATTGCATTGATTTCTGCTCTGACCTTTATAATTTCCTCCCTTCTTTTGGCTTTGGGCTTGACTTGCTCTTCTTTTTCTAGATGTTTGAAGTGTAATATCAGGTTATTTATTTGTGTTCTTTCTGTTTTCCTGATGTGGGAATTCACTGCAATAAATTTTCCTCTGAGGACTGCTTTCATTGCATTCCACAGGTTCTGATAAGTTGTATTTGTATTTTCATTTGCTTGTAGATATTGTTTAATTTCTTCTTCAATTTCCTCTGTACCACTGATTGCTCAGGAGTGTATTATTCAATTTCCATGTGTTTGTGGGGTTTTTACAGTTTCTTTTGTCATTAATTTCTAGTTTAATGGTACTATGATCCTATAACATGCATGGGATAATTTCAATTCTTTTGCATTTATGTAAGCATGTTCTGTGGGTTAGGATATGGTCTATTTTAGAGAAAGTTCCATGTGCCACTGAGAGAAATGTATATTCTGGTGTTGTTGGGTGGAACACTCTGTATACATCCACCACGTCCATTTGTTTACAGGTGTGATTCAGTTCTGTTATTTCTTTGCTGATTTTCTGTCTTCTTGATCTGTCTCTTTGGGTCAATGGCTTGTTAAGGTGTCCTTTTAAAATTGTGTTATTGCTTATTTGACTTTTCATTTCTGTTAATATTTGCTTTGAATAGCTGGTACTCCAGAATTTGCATATATGTTTAAGATTGTTATCTTTTCCTCTTGAAGTTTTCCCCCAACTAGTATGTAGTGACCTTCTTTATCTCTTTGGATCATTCTTGGTTTGAAGTTCACATTGTCTACAAACAGAATAGATACCTCTGCTTTTTGGGGGGATCTTGTTGCATAAAGTATTCTTTTCCATCCTTTAACTTTCAGTCTATGAGTTTTCTTTTGGGTTAGATGGGTTTCTTGTAGACAGCATATGGTTGGATGTTTCTTGATCCATTCTTGGCTTGAAGTTGACATTGTATGCAAACAGAATAGCTATCCCTGATTTTTTTGGGATCCTGTTGCATGGAGTATTGTTTTCCATCCTTTGACTTTCAGTCTATGAATTTTCTTTTGGGTTAGATGGGTTTCTTGTAGACAGCATATGGTTGGATGCTGTTTCTTGATCCATTCTTCCAATTGGTTTCTTTTAATTGGTGAATTGAGACCATTTATGTTAATGGTTATAACTGATACATATTGGTTTACTTTTGGCATGTTAGCTTTCCGCTGTTGCATCTTTACTGTTCCGCTCCATTTAATTGTTTGCCTTGCTTGCTGGTTTTTTCCTTTGTCTACCTAGAATGTCTTTCAGTATTTGCAGGGTTGGTTTGGTGGTCATGAAGTTCTTCAGCTGTTCTTTGTTGTGGAAGTATCTTATTTCTCCATCCATTTTGAAGGACAGTTTTGTAGGGTACATCAGTCTGGGTTGGAAGTCATTTTCCTTAAGGTAATTCATATGTTTCTAGGAATCTGTCCATTTCTTCTGTGTTATCAAGCCTATGAGAGTAGAGGTTTTTGAAATAGGTGTTGATGATTTTCTGTATTTCCACAGGGTTTATAGTGATTTCACCCTTTTCATTCCTTATTGCATGAATTTGAGTTTTTATTTCCTTTTTAAATAAAGTTGATGGGGCTTATCAATCTTATTTATCCTTTCAAAGAACCAACTTTTTGATTCATTGATTCTTTGTATTGTTTTCTTAGTCTCTATTGCATTGATTTCTGCTCTGACCTTTATAATTTCCTCTCTTTTTTTGGCTTTGGGCTTGACTTGCTCTTCTTCTGCTAAATGTTTGAAGTGTAGCATCAGGTTGTTAATTTGTGTTCATTCTGTTTTCCTGATGTGGGAATTCACAATAAATCTGGCTGTGTCCTTGTCTTGCTGATGTGGGAGAGGTGTGCCAGGTATGGAGATAACTGGCATTGATGAAAGTGCATAAACCTTATGACAGAATCATCAGTAACACAATGAATGCTTGGTATTTAGTGGGTGCTCAGTAAATATTTGTTTTCTCTTTGCTTTAATTTGGAGTTTATCTGAACTCAAGCCAAAAGCATAGAACCCATCAAATACGACTCCAGTCAAGACTTTAACTTGTGTATGCAACTACTTATTTGACATTTCCACCCGGAGGCCTCAGAGGGATCTCTAATTTAGGAGTTCTATCCAAAACTTAGTTTGTGACTCCCTCCTCCCACCTTCCTCCTATTTATTCCTCCATCATAGTAATCAGAACTCTCAGAGAAACTTATAACATTTTGAGATTCCTCACCACCATCACCCAATCAACATTAAACCTATCAAAAGACCAGTGGATTTGAACTCCAAAATGATCACAAAATCTACATACAGTCAGCCCTCTGTATCTGCAGGTTCACAGCCCATGAATTCACCCACTATATATTTAAAATATTAAAAAAGAAAAATGGCACCTGTACTAAAATACAGGCCTTCTTGTTGTTACCATTCCCTAAGCAAAAATACAAGGTATTTGGATAACATTTACATTGTATTAGGAATTATATGCAATCTAGAGATTATTTAAAGTATACAACAGGATGTGTATATTTTATATGTAAATATTGTCCCATTTTATATAAAAGACTTGAGTGTTCCCAAATTTTGGTATCTTCACAGTCATACAAACAACAGAAAATAACAAACTGCATTTGCATCACTAACATAAGCTTTCTATTTGTAGCAATAGCTTTTTTGTTGACTTTTACTCCCTTCCAATCCATCCTCCACAGAACAATCAGAGCAGCTATAACATAAGTGAGTAGGAGCATGTTTTGCTTAAAACCTTGCAGTAACTTCTTGATGTACTATAAGTAATGTTCATTCTTTATACAGCATCCATTCTTTATACCATGTCCCTCAGAGTGCTGAAAACATGGCCCTTGACTACCTCTCCAACCTCATTTTGGGTATCTGAGACCACTTGACACTCTTAAGTACCCATTAGGCTACTGCTCTAAGTATCCAGTAGGCAACTGCTGGTAAGTACTCCTGAGGAGCTGGTCAATCCTCATGCAGCTCGCCAACTCTACCACTTTGCACTTACAGGGTCAGGCAGAGAGGAACTATTATTTTTTATTTTTTAAAGATGTATCCTCTCTTATAAACAGATACTGGGCATTCTCAGAAAGGAAGGTATTTGCTCTTTTTACTTCTCAAAGGATGTGGCACTGCCTCTTCTCTCAAAATATCCTAAGTGGAGTGAATTTTCTTTCCGAGGCTGTAGTTTTTTGTTTTGTTTTGTTTTGTTTTGTTTTGTTTTTGTTTTTGTTTTTGTTTTTGAATTCCATGCTATTTTCCCACCATTTTTCCAGGGCTTAAAGCTTTAATGTCCTCAGGGAATCTCTCTTGTCTTTGCCCTTCTTTTGTGTCATAAATATTTACAGTAAAATACAACTATGCTCCCCTCACCCATCAGATATCAGCTATTTGTATGTCTACAGCCTCACGGTTTTCATTAGTATTATCTTAGTTTAGGTCTGAATTACATTTCCCTTAGCTTTGTAAAAATTTCATGATGGTTTCCCAAAAATCTTTTGCAAATCCCACCTTCAGACTTAGAATGTTTTCTTCTAAAATGTGATCTCACTGTATGCTTGCAATCGATGTCTGTCCTAGTGTCTACAAAATAAAGTTCAGGCTTCTTAGAAGAGTATCTCTCTTTCCCCATTGGAGGTTTCTCCTTGAATTCTGTCATCTAATTTCTTGATTGTTTCTTTCATTTCAGTTGGGGCACATTTTCAAATAATTTCTTAGGCAACACAAAAAGACATCTTCAGTGTTCCTACATGCCGTACTCTTCCATTCAATTGATGTTACTTGGTTAACATTTTTTCTCTGGGATCCAAATGTTTTGCCCTATTGGGTTATAGCAACTAGCACTGTTGTTGGTATGCTATTCGTGTTCCTGTTCTTTGGTCACTGACTTGTTTTATGTCTCTGGAAAAATTGTTTTATTTGGGCTGGGATTTAATCCAACATCTCTCACATTCTAAGCATATGCTGGTTTGTTTGTTTGTATGTTTGTACCAGGGATCAAACTCACAACTCCTGGTTGCCAGGCAGGCACTTGTGTCATTGAACTAAACCCCCAGCTCTAAACTTGAGCTCTACAACTGGTTTATACTTCAGCTCTCTGGAAGTTTTCATAACTTTCTTTATCACTGGTATAAAATTTCATAAATATGAGCTTTCATAGGGATCTTTTCCATTTACTAGGCTGGGCAAAGGATGTTGAAAAAATCTTTTAGTCTAGAGACCTGTATTCCCTGGTTCTTGGAAATTTGCTTGTATTGTTCTGGGCTAACTGACTCTTCTCATTTTCTTTGCTGCTTTTCTGGAATTCCTAGTAAATGGAAAAGGAACCTCCTGGAACCCTTGGACATAGCTCCATCCTTTGTTATAATCTTTTCCTGTTACTTTTCTTGTCTTCTGGTATAATCCCTTCACTTTACTTTCCCTCTCATCTTTAATTTTTGATTTTCACTTTGTGAGAGCTGAGACTCTGCCTGTTGTGTACATTGCAGAATTGTGGACACCTAGAATGATGTTTAGCCATCAGAAAGACCTGAGTACATGTTTGTTAAACACATGAGTCACTTCTAAGAGGACTTACAGGTCTTCATTCCTCCTGTGATAGGATACCTGAGAAAGCTCACCACAGTTTATAGGGGTATGAGTTTTACTACACTTGAGCCTGGCCAAAAGATCTGGTAATAATGGGGCAGGAATTTTAAATTCAGATGATCTGAATTTGAATCCAAGCTTCTGAGCCTACTATCAGTCCTTTAACTTTTATGTGCCTTAGTTTCCCTATCCTGTGTTTATTGAACAATACAGATAGTGTGTTCTCAATAAATATTAGCTATTATCACTGTCATTATTCTTATTATAGTAGAATGGCTGCAGATTTATCTTAGGTCACCACTTACTGCTTTGTTAAAAGTCTATGTCTGTTCTCTATGATGTCTTTGATTCTTTCAGCTCAGTTTCCCAACTTTGTTTGTCTCAGTTTCAATTTCTCACATTAAGGCCTTTTTCAATTGGTGATCCCTGGGTACACATTCATACGTAAGAATGAGTTTTTTCACTGCCAAACTTTGCTTTCAGGCCATTGTGTATAAGGCTAGCCATTATGCTGCTGGACTATAAAATTCCAGACTGTAGATGTCTTTTTTGTTTTAGAATTTTCCAATTTCTTCAGAAAAGGGATTTGAAATCTCTACCTTAGGGGTCAGCTATTTGGATATTGGCATTTTATATGAATATAGTAGTGGGATTAACAGTTCCAAATATAGACCTTCAACTAATCTTTTCTTAATGTTTTTAGCTTTGCCATATGCCATGCATCTCACCTCTAAATTCCATATCTCAAAGGTTCTATGCAGGGCAAAATGGCTGCCTCTATTTGCTCCTGATAAGCTCACTAAGTTTCCCCTTCCTTCTCCTCTGTCTCTCCCAACCCCAGACTGTTACAGTTCTTCACACTATGGATATGCTCTTACTTATCCTTTTTTTTCCTTGTAGATTATGAATATTAAAATTCCTTTTCATATTTCTGAAGTATCTGAAGAAGGAGAGGAAATATAGCCTAGGTTTGGTTCAGTGTATCTTTTTAAATCACTACTCTACTTAACATGTAGAACTGTGTGAGAACTTAGAACAAATACTGGCAGTGCTGAGCCATCCTAGACAGTCTCCCAACTTTGTAGTTGATGGAGGAAGAGTCTTAAGACACTCCAACATTTAACACATCAGGCATCATTTTAAGTCATGGGAGCTGTACCTCTTCCTATTCACCCAGGTTTCTATCTGACTACTTTGAATGCAGAATTTTCTAATAGGGTAACTTCTTTACTAAAATAAGACATTAAATGTACCTTTAAAATTACTTTTTTTCAGAATGAGAAAAATATAGAAAGTTGCTACCCATTTGAACTCATTTGTGAACGTAGGCGTATGTACTACTAGCCATGCCTACTAGTTGGAAGGTTTTTCTCTCTTGCTAACTCTGGCATTGTCCTTAAAGACCTTATTAAGTGATGGACACCAACTCACATGAGAATTCACCTCTAACAAGTGTTTATTCATAAATTAGGATGCACCTCAACTGAGCCTGGTAAACAGTTTGAAGGCCACTTGATAGGAGTCATTGCAAGTTAAGTCTTTAATGAAAGTAACAGGATCTGAACTTAGAAAAAGTAGTATATACAGTGTTATACTTAATGCTAGAATGTCACCAAAATTTAATGATGTGTGTTTGTGTGTGTGAGTGTGTAGAGCCAACAGATATTTGATGTCATAGGAAGAAAGTATTTCCCCTCAGAGATAATTATGTACTTTAGCATCCCAAATATTGGAACAATTTTCCTTTTTGTGAGATATTTTGTCATTGATTATTATTTAAGATTTACTTTTGAAGAACACAACTGCAAATTAAATAAGCACTAATTGACTTGCCAAGGTTTCAAAAGCAATTGCAAATTAGGGTTTGGTTGCTCCATTATAAATATGTGGTTGCATTTGTAGATGCATTGGTGGATGGAATATATCTAAAAGCAAAAGATTAATTTACTCCTTAAAAGAAAGTTAATTTATTAATATTGAATTAAAATAAAAGTTTAAAACTCATTAAATTCAAGACAGTGAGGTTGCCTCTTAATGTGCTCTGGACCCTAGGAGTACAGAAATAGATTAAATTGGCAGACATTCTGCTCTTTTTTCTGCTTGCCTTCCAGTAGGGATAGAGAGGCAATTAAGAAAAAGAAAGTAAAATATATAGTATGTTAGATGATAAGTACTGTGGGTAAAAAAGAATACAAAGAAGAAAGTGGCCAGAAGTGGGGTCACAAATTGATGTGAAGGGAGAATTTCAAGGCTTGCTGAGGAGACAGTGGAGCAAATGTGTAAAGGAGGTGAGGGAGTCACATGGGCAACTGTCTACCAGACAGAGTTATCAGTGGTGTAAAGACCCTGAGGTGGGGCTGTACCAGGATATTTGAGGAACCAAGGAGGCCAGCTAGAACTGAGACAGGAGAGCCAGTAGGAAATATGAACAAGTTAGAGAAGGAATGGGAACCATCAAACAGACACCGTTTTTTCATTGGAGTGAGTTTAAGAGCCTTCAAAAGAACTGGATGATCTGATTAACTTTTAAGGTATCAGCTCAGGGCTTTGGTGAAGAGGCTAATGTTACAAAGTGACTTAGAATGCAGTGGAAGAGACAGTGTACACAGAAGAGATGGCACATAAGGTAGTGGGAACATTCAGATTTATCTCTGACTTTATTTTCAGTGAAAAAATCAAGGTGATTAACTGGATATGACAATGAAGAAGAACTAGAAAGCAGAAGAGAGGGGGAAGGATGACACTGTCATGCAGGAAAACGAAGAGCAAGCAAGGAAACTGGATGTGAATGCTGTGTGGCACTGAGGGCCAACTAGGGAGGAATGACTTAAAGTTAAACAATACTGAGCTCCAAAAATCCAGGCCCCAAGTAGTTGAGTAGTTGTATTTAACCAGGGTCAGGCTTTTCCTGGTAAGGATAATGGAACAGCAAAGATAATAACAGAGACAAGACGATTAGTTGGCTATATGCACAAGTGAGTGTTTATGGTGATAGTACAGGAATTTAAGATGCATAGGAAAGAGGAGAGACAGCGAAAGATTAGTGATGCACTTAGATTCTAGTGGGACCAGGGAATTGAAGGAATGAATGTATTTGAAAAAAGAGATGGAACAATAGTACAATGTTTGAGAATGAGATTATGGATAATTCAAGGTCATTGGCAATGCCAGTTGTAGTTTTTAACCATGGAAGTGAGGTCTGGAGGTGGAGAAGTGGGCAAGCTTACTGGAGGAGTAGAGATCAGAGCCCCATATGCAGAGAAAGACAAACCATGTGGATTTTGAAATCACTAAACCTTAGAAGAGTAGTGCTGGAAAAGTCAGTACAGTGAGCCAGGAGCTGAACCTTTCAAGGAATGAGACAAAGGAGAAAAGGGAACCCTAGTACACTGCTGGTAGGATCGTAAATTGGAATGGCCACCATGGAAAATAGAATGAGAGGACTTCAGAAAACTAAAAGTAGAAATATCATATAGCTCAGCAATTTTCTGCTGGATATACACCCAATAAACATGAATCTTGTAGAGATATTGTGAATATTGCATTATTTACAACAGCAAAAGAAAGCAAACTATCTAAGTTGTCATTAATGGATGAATGAAGACAATGTGATATGTATATATATTTCCTATTCACTCTTGCTCTCTTGAACACATACCCACCCACCCACACTACTCACCATTCCCCCAAACAAAAAGAAATCCTGTCATTAGCAATGATCTGGCTCAACCTAGAAGGTACTATGCCAAGTTAAACAAGTTAGATATAGAAACACAACATTTCATGATTTTGCTTTTAATGTAGAAACTAAATAAGTCAACTTAATAGAAAAATGGAATCAGATGGTAATTTTCAGGAACAGAGGGAATCAATGGGGAACTCAGAGGACTTTTGATCAGTTATAAGATGAATAATTTCTAGAGATCTATTATACAAAATGGCAATGATATTGCCATTGTGTCAATGGCACAGGATTATGTATTAAATAGCACATTGTATTAAATGTTAAAATTGTATTAAATAGCACATGTATTAAATGTATTTTTGTATTAAACAATGTATTAAACAGCACATTATTTAACAATGTATTAAATAGCACATTGTATCAAACATTAAAATTGCTAAGAAAATAGATCTTAAATGTTCTTCACAATAATAAAAATAGTAATTATAGGAGATGATAGAAGGTTAACTGTGCTAATTACTTCAAAATATGCACATTAACTATATATAATTACTACTTGTCCAAAAATTTTAATGTGGAGAAACAGAAAAATGAGACAAAATAGCCTTGAGTTCATAGGTAATAACACAAAAATGGTATCTGCTGCTAATGTCTGATGGCTGAGTCAAAGTTGAGGAGGGTTTTTAAGAAGTGAGAGGGATAAGGCTGTAAAAGCAACAGTTCAGAGAAAGCACATCTGCCCCATTCCATTTTATGTTTCTGATATATAGGTCAATAATTTGTGTGGTTTTGAATTAGATAGTCTATTTTAAGAGATCTTTCAAAGCTATTGGTTCCCACAACAACATGTTACCTTGATGTCACATGAAGATTAAATGGCAACATGAATTTGCAATTGTTCATCTGTACTACTTAGCTACTGTGTTTGTTCATTTTCAAAGAACACATAAGGAAAGAAGTGTTAGGATTATAATTTTAATGGTATGACATTCATCTAGAAATCATTCACCATTTTTCAGATACATAATGAATTTTTGCTGTGTGCAAGACATTGTTCAAAGCATAGTGGGAAAAAAAATGGGAAAATATTGAAGAAAATTCCATCTCTCATCACATTTATATACTAATGGAGGCCGATAGAATAAAGAAGTAATAACAATAATAGAATAAAGAAGTAAATAAACATCTAGAGCATTAAGCAGTGATAAGCATTAAGGTGTAAAACAAGGCAGGGAAATGGGTTGAAAAGTAGTGGGTAGCTTTAGGAAGACTTCAATGAGCAGTTGACACTTAAGCAAACACAGACTTGAAGGCGGGGAAGAAGGCAACCTTGTGGCTATCTGGGAAAAGAGCTTTCTACATAAAGGAAACAGCTAGTGTAAAATCCTCAAGGTAGAGATGTGTGAGAGGGACCTTTCCATGTGTCTGGAAGAGAATGTCCAGGAAGAGGAACATAAGAGATGGAGTTAGGTTCAGAGTATGGAGAGGGGACAAAAAGCATGGTTTCAGATGCCTATTTTGAGAACTTTGGCTTTTATTTTGAATAGAATAATAAACCACAGGAAATTTAAAGCAGAAATTTAATAAAATGATCAAGTAAAGTTAAAGAGCTAGAATAGATGCAAGGATACTCATACATGAAGGAAGTCGATATGGTATACTAAGAAGAGATCGTGTTTCTAAATTAGGGCTGGATTTGAATCCTAAAGCTGCCCTCATGACCAGTTGAGCTCAGGGCACTTATTTAATATATCTCTTAACTTCAATTTCCTCATCTTTTACATAAGGGTATTTACAGCTAATATCAAATAATTAAAAAGGCTCAAGGCCATAAAGTATCTGTAAAGAACCTAACACATAGTAAAAGCTCAAAAGTCACATTAATACAAACATAGTTATTTGAAGAGTCAAATGACCATACATTGCTAATCTTTTCTCAAAGTTTAGGTATACAAATGAAATTGCTTTGCAGCTCAAATATCCTCTTTTTTTCCCTCTTGGGTTTGCCTAACTACATTTCTTTAGAGTGCATAGCATCCATGATTTAGGAAATTTCATAGAGTGTCCTGTTCTAACATAAATGAATCTTGTGTGGAAAACTGTTTATATACTGTAATTCATTAAGGTCCATGCTCTACCACATGGTGACAAGGGGAAGCAATAGCCATGTACTGCCAATAGCAGATGCTGAAACACAAATATATCCCTCTCTTCAGTGCTGAATCCCTTCCGCTCTCAACCTTCTATCTCCCACATACAAATAAAAATGCCTAACTCCATCATGGCAAAGAGTCAGGCTCAATGCTGCCCGTGAGAAATAAAAAATACATTTTCTTATAAGGTCTTTATAATGTTTAGACTCAGAGGCAGAACATAATTAGCATAATTGTTGTATGTAACTTGTCAGAGATAGTATGTCATAGTGAAAATCCGTAACTGCTTGTCTTTTTCCACTGTTGTAGGAGTAAAATTCCTAGAACAGTCTAAAAATTAAGTACTCATCCATATTTATTTGAGAAGAATTGTGTTCCCAGCTATACATATTAAAACCTCTTTGTGTATATGTTTGTGAGTTATTTGTTGAAAACTTTAATCTCAGATTAATTTAACTCCGTTAGTTTACTGCTAACATTTTCTAGTTACTTGTACTGTCATGAGTAAAACTGTAGAATATTGCAGTTCTCATTTCTCTTCTTTTATCACACAAATAATTGAGACTTCATATAGGCAAATATTATGAGAGGAGGGATACTGGAGAAGGCACAGTCCTTTGAAGTTGAGAAGATAAAATAAAATTTATATAAAAATATTTGGCCCAAAACATAGTAGGCACTCACTAAAAGGTAGGTTATACTGAAAGACGCAAAGAAGGAGAGAAATACCTGTGTTTGTACTTTGTTTTTTCAGATTGATCACTGTTGAGGGCTCCTGACTATAAGAGATAATTAGTTAATACAATAGCTATGTTTATATGGTTTAGAATATTTTTCTGATATTGCTTTCCTAAGATTGATTCCACAAAATTTTTTTTATATTCTGTCAATTTTAGTCAAGGTAAAAATCCCTTTCTTGAATAATTAACTTTAGCAAAACCATGTTATAAGAAACAGTTCATAGATTTGTGAAATATTCCCTTAGACCTGAAAAGTTATCTTGGTAAATTTTTGGCCTGTCATATAGGAAAACATTGATTCAGGCCAAATTACCAGGTGTAAAATGCATGGTCCTTTGAGGCCATTAACTTAAGATAATGATTTCCAGTGTTTCGGTGAACTTTTCCTCTGTTTAAAGTAAAAAACTCTGAGGATGATAGTAGTTGCACATTTGTACAATTGGAATACGAAGGTCGGTATGACTCTGAGGGCCTTTGCAGTATCTCCTTCATCTCTCTCCCATCAGAGGGCAGGGAAATGCTTTATAGTTGGGAAATGCTTTCCAAATGATTTCTCATAAGAAGTAGCCCTGTTGTTATAGTCTCCTATGATTTAAAGTATTGACCTTCTTTTCTTGTATCAGTGGCTATAGTAGTAAGAGATGCTACCTATTAATAAATTAGGATTTGTGGAGGGAAGCACGTATGCTGAGTTGCCAACACAATCACTTTGTTCTCAAGGTTCCTAGGACTGAAGCAGATTATCCCTTTTGTTGTTAAGAAGCCAATATGTAGACAGTTTGGGAAAGACAATAGTCTGTTTTTTCTTTTTAAATTTTCCTGTGATCTTCTTCAAAGTTTCTTTGCGGTACCTCTGGAGATACGGGTGTGTGAATTAAGAGGGCTGTTGTACTTTGATTCCCCAATAGCTCCCATGGGGCACCCTAGAAGATCTGTTGGCCGTGTGTTTACAACTTATTTCAGAGTTGGTGAATAGAGCTGTCTAAGCAGACAGGCCTCCTCTGGCTTTGCACCCCTAGGAGGTTTCCTTCTTCAAGAGGCTGCTCCAAGGGCTTTCTTCTAAGCAAGGACAGAAAGAAAGACATGATATTCTAGGCTGAGTAGCTCATTTGAACTCAGTTCCCTTTCCGTCTGTCAAATTCTCCTCGTCACCTGAAATCCATCTCAAATGCCACTTCCATTAGTAAGGCCTTTGGTAAACACCCTAACCATAACGGTATCTTGAATATCTAAATCTCTCTGTATTAATTAGCTTTCATGTTACTGAGGGGCAAGATCCAACATTACTTAATATTAACGTTACTTAATATCCAAAAATATCCAAAAACTTAAAGGAGAAGTTTAATTTGGCTCACAGTTTCAGAAAATTCAGTCCATGGTTAGCTGGCTCCAAGGATTTCAACATAATGGTAGGAAGGCATGTCTAAGCAAAGCTTCTCAGCTGATGGTGGCCAAGAAGCATGGTGGTCAGGCAAGGGAATAGTGCCAGTGAGGAAGGGGAGTGTTTGGGGTCTTGTTTATATAGTAGCTAAGGTTACACCTCCATGGTCCCCACAGACATACCAAGAAGTGTGCTTTACTAATCAAATTGACACAATTAGCTTAACCATCACATTATACCCCTTGTCAAATTGACACCCAAATATGTCTCCTTAAATCATACTTAAACTCAAAACATACACAAAATAGAGTAATAACTCTACCTAATATGTTACAACCATCTTATATACAACCAAGAATGCTGTAAGTCCTTCCTCAACATCTCAAAAGTTCTTTCAGAAGTTTAAGTCAAAGCATTTTCTGAGATTCAAAGTAAACTCTTAACAGTAAACCTCTGTAAAAATAAAATATCAGTTACAAATCCCAAGGTACAGTGGCATGAGGTAAATATTCCCCTTCCAAAAGGGAAAAATAGAGGGATAGAAAGAATTGGACAAAAGTAAGAGTGCAACCTAGTAGGGCAATTAAGTCTTATAGCTCCATATCTAGCATCTGGGGCAGACAGTGTTTAGATAGTTTCACCAGACATGTGTTCCCTCACCTCATGGTCTTTCTGTTTGCAATCAACATGGCCTCTCTCGTGGACTGGCTCCACTGCAGCTTGCTTTGTCAGAAATTATATATTCCTGGCATTCTGCTATCCCCTCTTCAACTTCGGCTTCTTTCCCATAGCTTCACACATTGACCTCTCCAAGGCTCCTTTCCTGGACTTCTAGATCATTCTTTGAAATCTGAATGGAAACTTCCCAGATCTCATGATTCTTGCATTCTTCATGTTGGTAATAATAATAATAATAATAATAATAATAATAAACAACTCAACATCATGTGGACAATGCCAAGGTCTGCCAACTATGAGGCCAGTAGCCAGGACTGGTTTGATTATGACTGCAGTAGTCAGTGTCTGGATGGCTGAGCATGGTGAAATGAATCCCAGGGAATCAATTCTCTAAGAGACTTTTCTCAAGCTGAGGTCCTAAGGACTCTCTTTTCAAGAGAAAGCTTTACAGTTTTGTACCCTTGAGCTAGCAATGGGTGTGGTCTTGCTGTTTCTGAGATGCCTTTAAGAGACATCTTTCTTCTTGTCAATGTATAAAATAGTTGGTTTCTTTTGAAATAAAAAGTTGAAAATTTTATTAAAATTGAAGTCTTAAAAATATGAACTTGATTATATCTGAAACAATTTTAAAATCTTTAAAATGTATTAAGAAAAATCAGGCTTTTGTAAATGACATGTTTGTCATTACCAAATGGAGACTCTTTAATAATAAATAATAAAACCCTATACTGCAGAGAGTTATAATTATCTGTTAATGAACAGAAAAAAACCACCGAAGATCTTTAGCTTCAGTCTTTTATTTCTAATTTCTGGAATTCTACATTAATTTCTCCTTGTTGGATGACTAACAGGGTGCTGGCAGATATGGTAAACTGACAGTATTGCCCTATTCAGCTCCAGGAGCAAGAAGGGAGGAATTTTCAGTTGGTAAAGACACTGTTTTTGTCAGTCATTCCACCGCCATTAATTTCAGTTTCCTATGCAGTATCAAAACATAGGAAAAATGTAGACAATGTTTTGCCAACGTGTAACACACAGGGCCCCTCGTCCAATTGCCAATGGAACCCTACTCCCCAACTGAACCTCCTGAGCCTGGTCTTTACTGTCCACATTCCTACCAGCGTTCTGGCATTCTGAGCTCCAGTGAGAATTATCCAGTAGTTTCTTCTAAGTCTTCTCTAATCTGTGTCTCCAAACCTTTCCAAACTCCTCCTGCAAATCATTTTTGAAGGATACTAAACTACATGGCAGGTATAGTCACAGTAATACCCATGATTTAAAGAAGGAGAGGTGTAATTTGGGTCACAGTTTCAGGGATTCAGTCCATGGTCAGCTGGCTTCAAGACAGCAGTCTTGGGTAGAGCAAAGATACTTAGTTTATAGTGGTGAGGAAGCAGAACATGAGAATAGTGTCACATATGATATTCAAGTTCATACCGCCATGCCCCATTAGACATACCTAGAAAGAAGTGTGCTTTACTGATGTCTTTGGAGTCCCAAGCCAACCAGGTTGACACAGTTTAACTACAACAATCTCTTATGGCTCTTCTTACAGTAAACTTATAGTTGCTTATTTACATTTATCCTGAATTTGATTATAACATCTTTAAAAGCAGAGTTTGTGGGTTATCCTTATAACTTTCATGGAGTTCGGTAGGAATTCAGTAAAATACCTGTGAGTAAGTGAACTCCTTTCCCTAGTTTAGATTAACCAATTTTTCTTGGGAAGGGAAGAGAACAAGAAAAGATAGTGTCAGGCCAGGCATTTAGCTCAGTGTGTAAGCACCTGCCTGGCAAGCACGAGGTGATGAGTTTGATCCCTGGTACAAAAAAAAAAAGGCTGGTGGTTAGAATCAAAATTTACTTCATTCAGACTAAAAATTTTATCAAGAATCACAGCTCAATAACAAGAAAACAACCCAATAGAAATTTGGGCAAAAATTTGAACCGAGAGTTGTCCAAAGAAAATATGGTTAGAGTACATGAAAAGTAATGGTTAATGAGTACATGAAAAGATGCTTAAGTTACTACTAACTGAAGAAGCACAAATTACAACCATGATGAGATACCACCTTATACTAACAGAAATGCCCAGAATAAAAAAAAATGACAATAAAATGGTTTAGCCAGGATAATGATGTCATACCTTGCCAGTCAAAATAGAAATTGGGCCAGTCACTTTGGGATATAATTTGGTAGTATTTTCTATAAAGTAAAACGTCTGTCTTAGGACCTGGCAATTTTACTCCTAGAGTTTTAAACCTATAAAAATCAAAAGATATGTAGTTTTCTGTCAAAGGGTGGGGTTTAAAGGAAGTTTCTTGGTAATGAAAGAGTTGCAAGTCTTTTTTTATTTTAAAAAGAATAGAACAAAGCAGATCAGAACAAAACAATGCAAGCAGTATAGGATTTCAAGACAAGACAATAGGAAATCGATAGTGGCTACTGCAGTGTCTCCTGTTCTTCCCAAAACATCTTCACACACAGTGAATTCAAACAAAACAAAACTATAAAACTGATCAAAATAATGAAAGCATTACTGGCCTTCAAAACCAGACAATAGGAAAATCAACAATGTCTACGATATTTTTTCTTGTTCTCTTCAAAATAGCTGTCCATACCTTCACACATATTGAAATCAAATAATACAAAACAGACTAAAACCAGTGTAAATAAAGAATAAAAGCATTATTGGACTTCAAAACAAGACAACAGAGAATCATCAATGGCTACCATAATGTCTCATTCTTAAAAGTAGCTGTTCATACCATTACACATAGTAAAATCAGTTCTTGTAAATTCTTTAGGAGAAGTTCTAGGCATGTATAAGCCTAGGCATGTACATCTATCATTTCTGTATTAGAGGGGAAAGCAAAACAAAACAAGATACAAGAAAAACAAAAAACATAAGAGACAAATAATAACAAAGAGCCCAAAACAATAAAAATATAGGCTTTCAAAACAAGGTGGTAGGCCGGGGGTTTAGGTTAGTGGTGTAAGTGCCTGCTTGGCAAATGCGAGGTTGTGAGTTCAATCCCCAGCACACACACACAAAAACAAACAAACAAACAAAAAAGCAAAAACAAGGTTGTGGGAACATAACTAAGGTTGTTACTTTGCATAGTTATCTTCAAAAGAGTTAACACAGACTACCAGATTTAAACATGCAAAATTGATCTAATCCTATAAATATTAACTGTTTTATTCCAAGAATTGGTAGAACTAGTAGTACAGTTATCTTAGCTATCTTAAGTGTATATATACAAATTTATATATTTTTCTCTTTTCCCTTCTTTCTTTTCTCCTTTTCCCTCAGTTATTTTTTCCCATTTGAGCAGTATCTTACCCTTTCACAATATTTATTGAAGATTTTATATCTTTTTTACTTTTTTAGTTTCTTATACTAGAGAGACAATATGGTATTTACACATGAGTTTGATTTGTTTTATTTGTAAGTATGATTTCCAGTGGCATCTATTTACCTATAAAAGCCTCAATATGATCTTTCTTTAAAATGTTGTCTTAACTAGGGTAGACTAATCAAGACTTTTACTTAATTATGCCATACACTTAAACATGTACATAATATTGTCTATATGTTATAGTCAACAAAAATAAATTTTCCTTGCATTCACCTCAAAAATTATATATTCAACACACCTGTGGAGTTTAGGTATGCTTTAAAGAACTTTGTCACAAATGTTCAGCATAATCTTATGATGATCATAAAAAGTTTTTAAAAGTCTGATTTTTCTCTAAATTAAGAAAAGTAGGATTTTCAAAAGATTAACTTGAGTAGGTCAAAGTAAAAATAGTCTCTATTTAAAGTTTGTTTTTGTTGATATGTGTAATGCAAACACAAGGATATTGCAAAGAGTCTATCTTCATAAGAGGTACTTATAATACTAATTCAAACTATTACATCACATTATAGTAATTTTATCAGTATGCTAAATGAGTTACATAATTTGGAATTTAGAGAATGCTAGTTATTATGGAATGTTTTTCTTTGGCATTGTAGACATTGAGAGTTTCTCTTTCAAAACAAAATGAAAAGAAAACAAGGTAATCAAAAATAGTATAAAGATGGAAAATGAAATTGCTTATCTTTTTTTTTTGGAGATTGCATATCTCGATTAGAAATATCGGTAAGTAAATTCCCAAGCTAAATTTAAAAGCCTCCCCTCTTTGAAATCACAAAGATCTCATACATGTTGTACCTATTTTTTTGACTACCAAAGTGTAGTTATCTTTTTATTTATTTATTTGTTTGTTTGTTTATTTAGAGAAAAAAGCAACACAGAAAAAAGGGTAGAAATAGTACAGAATTTTTTTAAAAAGTAAGAAATCACTTGTTGATAAATTATATATTGTTATCTTAGAAGTAGTTGTTCAAGTTTTAAATTAGATTCTCTTTTGAAAAATGACTTAAAGGTGATAGACAAACTGGGCAAATTTGACTGTTTTTGTTGATTGTTAGAGATAATTATGTTCTTTTACAGAAGCTTTCATGAAGCAGAAATACACAGAGCAACAAATTCTCTTCTTTTTAGATAGGAGTTCAGGTTTTCCAAGTTTGGTTTTTATACCAAATGATGGCCAAACCAGGGCCTTTCGAAAATTCAATTGCAATTCATCAACTATTTATTGGGTACTTGCTTTCTTCTTTCCTGAGGTGAGGGTAATACAGAACTGTGACACATAGTCCATTTCTTCTAGGATCTTAAAATCTAATTATTGGAAGATTTATGGGAAATAAAGTAACAAACATTTTGACAAAAGTTCAAGGTTAAAATTAAGTAGATGTCACAGGCCATGCATGGTTAGTTAATGAATGCATTTTAAGACAACAGCTGTGCTTGGAATTTGAATAATGTGACTGGATTTCTTTTTGCTTTTTGCTTTCCTACTGACCTTTCAAATACAGACATTTTGTTCATTTCTCTGTGCTGGTGGTTTTCTTTTCAAATTTAATTTTAATTTTTACCCATATAATGCATAGATTTATTTTTTAAAAAGTAAATTACATTGGAGACCTGGTAAACAGCAGACCTGTCCCGTGCCTCTCTGTCATCAGGTTTCTGATGCCCCGGAACTGATCAGTTTCAACTTTGGCCATTTTGTTCCACAGCTGTAAACATTTCATCTACTCACTTCCTACTGTGGAAGATGAGCATTTGATTTTCTTCCATAACCGTTCACCAATGCACATTTACCCACTTGAAACCCTTCCAGTCTGTAAAATAATTTTAGGACTTACTGGTAAAACATATATTTAATAATTCAATGATTACATTTCTATATATTATGAGTTTATTGACTTTCTAGTGTATTTTTTTTATTTCTGCATGACATGTCTGTCATGTCTGTCTGCTTCTTTGCTTCTGTTTTGTTTACATATTTTGCTTTGAATAGATCTAATGTTAAGTCTTCACACATCTCCAAAGTTCTGTAAAACACTTCTAAAATTAGTTTTGCCACATAGTTAATCCTGTCAGAAAACTTAATAATCTCCTTTTGTCTCCGAAAGACCTTTTTGGAGCCCTCTGTCCCTCAGCTTGGATGCTGCATCCTAGGATTTTCCTTTGTGGTGATGTTGAGAATTCTGTTAGCTTGTTTCCTGTGGTCATCACTGCCTTTTAATTCCTCAATCTTTCCTTTCTTGATTATGCATTAAGAACGAGAAAATAAAAAATTATGTTCCTAGAATCTGAATGTCCCAAAATGTACTTTCTTATCATACTTGATGCATCAGTTAAGGTTCACAGAGAAACAGATTATATATATCTACATAAAGGATTTACAATGCAGGCTTACAATGGCTACCTGTGAAATCAAGGGTAGAAAAATACAAAATGGCCACCTGTGTGCTGGATCCAGTCAAAAGCTGAAGTCCCGAAGCTCACTGTAGACTCTGGCACGAGTATGTGTCAGAAAACTGAAGGGTCTATGTTGGAAGGTCAAAGAGTCTGCACTGGAAGCCTGAAGGAACTGGAGACAAACATCCAAAGGCAATGGCAACATCCAGGCTTCTCCAACACAAAAAATGAAAGACTTCCTTCTTCTTTTCCTTTTTCATCCCACCAGGCTACAAGCCTACTGGTTATGGGTCTTTCCTCCTCAGTTTTTGGTTTGCGTTTACCATCCACAGACACACCCAGAGTCAGCTGGGCCATTCATGCTCATGTCAAGTTGACATAACATAATTCATGACCCAGGAATTTGGAAATCACTTTTTTTTCAGAATTTGAAAGGTGTCCTGTACCATCTCCTCTCCTTTCCACTGTTAAGAAGACTGATTCTATTTTTATTCTTTAGCCTTCACAAGTAACATGATTTTTTGCTGGAGAAACTTTTGGGTTTTTCTTTTTATTCCACTGTGTCCATGTCTCATCGTGTACCTCCATGCTTTCTGTTTTTCAGCCATGTATGTTCTTTGTAGATTTTTTTTATTCCAAAAAGCCATTTTCTTTATTTATGAGAAATAATCTCCCACTGTTTTCTTTTATGGCATTTGCTTTTTTTTCCTAAAACTTTTGTTAATTAGGTATTTAACTACCTGGCTTGGCCTTCTAATTTTCTTACCTTTTCTTCTTTTTGTTCTATTTTTTTTTCTGGCTCTGGGAGATGTTATCCACTTTATGTTTTAAAACAAAACTTGCTTATTTGTTTTCTATGGCTATCATAATTTCCAAAATCTGTTATTTTTGAATATTTCTGTAATAAGAATTCTTTCATTTATATGAACAATACTTGTCATAACTTTCGAGTTTTTCAATTTCTTCCCTTGTCTCTCTCTGTTCCTTTCTTTTTTTGTTCTTGTGTCTGTTTTTCATATTCTTACTTGTATCCAATATAGTACTGAAATTCCTACTCAGAAAAATTGGGTAAGCAAAAGAAATAAAAGGAGCTGGGTATGCTTGTAACTGTAGGAAGCTGAGGCAGGAACATGACAAGTTTAAACCCAGTCTGGTAAACTTTGTGAGATCTATCTCAAAACAAAATATGATGTAGTTCAATGTAAAGTCCCTAAATTCAATCCCCAGTACAGAGAGAGAGCAAAAGTGAGAGCGAGAGCGAGAGAGAGAGAGAGAGAGAAGGAAGAAGAAGATGGAGAAGGACAAGAAGGAGGAAAGGAAGGACACCCAAATAGGAAAGGAAAAGAAAAAATGATCTCTGTTTGCAGGTGATATGATCTTATATACATTAAGACTCCACACAAAACCTGTTAGAATTAATAAATTCAGTAAAATTGTGAATGACAAAATTGACATATAAATTTAGTTGCATTTCTATAAGTTAACAGTGAGCTATGAGAAAAAATAAAATGTTCTTATTTTATAGTGGCATAACAAACAAAAAATACTTTGAAGTAAATTTAAACCAAGAAAGTGAAGGATTCATACATTGATATTTTTCATGTCAGTGGATTTCCTCAAAGACCTGGTAATGTCTGTTCTTATTTGTTGTTATGGTTTGTGTTTGGATGTCCCCGCAAAGCCTCATGCAGTCATGGAGGCAGTTTAATCTAGCATTTGTGGTTGGTTCATTGTCTAGCATGGGGATTGGCAGTGTGAGTGCTGCACCCGATCGGGGGCAGGTAGCCCACATACAATATAAGGGAGGGAAGGAGGTGTGCTTTTCCCTTTTTGACCTTTCACTCTTGTTGCTTGCAGCCATCATGAACAGTTGCCCTTTAGCCATGTCACCCTACTTTGGAGCTGAGTATAGACTGACACTTCTACAAACTTTTAGCTCAATAAACCTTTCCTTCCCTAATTTTGGGTGTCAGGTATTTTGTCTCAGCAATGAAAGAAAAGTAACTAAGATATTTGTGAAAGAGGGTTATAGGAAGTTCTGTGTGTAGACTTACTGGCTTACGAGCTTTACTGTAGCAAATTTAGAAGACTATCAGTGATCATTTTTGTAGATTTTTTTCTTTCCTTTGGGCTAGTCAACCATTCCTATATTCTGATCTCCTGCCTGATG
>PVJX010023174.1:0-29624 GCA_004027295.1 Dolichotis patagonum | reverse complement strand
GCAGACTTTTGATCCAAACAGCCCAGGCCACTCTACAGGTCCGAGAGTTTCGGGTCCCAAAGAGACAGCCTGAGATGCTGCTTTCTGGGAGACTTCCTGGGGGTGAAGTGCAGGGCTACGGGCCCAAACAGACCTGGCCCAGATGCCGATCTCCAGCCAGTTCCCTGCGGATGAAGGGCGTGCTTACCAGTCCCAAAGAGTCGCACCGAGATCAGATCCCTGCTTATTATATAGGCATATTAATTCTTTATGGTATATCTGCCTAGAAGCTAGCAGTAAGTTTAATTATCCCTAAATTTATATAACCTATCTCATCCCTCTTCAAATCTATAGGCACCAAGATGAGCTTAGCAGGACATTCATTACTTTCCCTTGAAGAAAGACCCATTGCCTTTTATCTGTAAATTGAATCTCATCTTTCTGTTGATTCACAATTTCCACCCAAAATCCCCATAAATATACATAGCCAGAGGCCACAAGAGCTTCTCTTCCTTGGGAGGGCCCACACTATTATTTGACTGTGTACTCTTTAAATTCTGCTAAATAAACTTCCTTATCCCTCTTACTAGTATGTCCTGAAAACTCTTTTTCTGTGATGGAAGTCAGTGTGTTGGTTGCTTTCCTTGGGACAAAATACCTACAATCTAAAGGAGAAGAAAATAACTAACACAGGAAGAACCAGGTCACTTGTGGAATTTCAAGGGACATCACTTTTGAGCTGAGGACCTGTTCCTATTTGCAGTTCGTGCTCCCCTCTCTTCTGATAAAGCTTCTATCAAGTGTGGGTTGTAACAGCAACAGCAGATTAGCCAATAGTTGCTGTCATCAGGCCTCCTGAAAGTATCTCTCAGACAGAGATGTCACTTTCCCAAAGCTGGCCTGCCCCATGTGGCCCATGAAGTCACCACATTCCTATTCAGATGGGCTGTTTTTGTCAAACTCCCCACGGGCACCTTCTGCAATTGTAACAGGACCACATGCTCTCAGGAAATGTCAGCAAGCCTTAGAGATCAAGTTGAAGACAGGAAGACATCAAAAGAATGATAGCTGTCATTAGAATTTTGAAAAATTATCATTCAGACTGATTTGTGGGTAGGATTACAGACAAGCAGAGGGGGACCAAGTGATGCTTCTGTAGCAGTTGGGCTGTTCTTGTGGAATGTGTAGCTTTCTTATCTCACAGAGACTCACAAGGCATAACTGTGGATTCTAATAATTCTCTATGAATGGACAGTTCACAAATCAGGGACTCCTTTGTGAGTTACTAATAGTCTCTCTTGTGAAGGGTAAGATCATGGTCATTGTTTGATCTTCCAATGCATGAGAGAGAAAGAGAAAAAAACAGAAAGAAATAAAAGATGCCTTTATTGCAGGCACAGGAGGGTTGCTGAAGAGATGCAGCACCCTCAGGAAGGTTCAGGAAAAAAACCATGGGCTTTATTTGGAATTGACAGGGACAGTTAAAGGGGAGGGCAAAATGACTGGAGGAGCATTGGCAAGTGTGTGAAAAGCAAGAGGTTTAAATTTCCAGTTCATAAGAAGAATGCAAGGAGGTGCTTTCCAGTGCCATGTTAGCCCATAACTGGGGAAAAACCTGTCAGCCATAGATAAGCTAGCTGCTTCTCTGATATTTCAACCTGTAAAATGCAGGTAAATAATTCTCATAAATCTTACAGATTTTCTGGACAATAAAATTATAAAAGCTATTAGGTAATACTAAAGCACTTTCCCTCTTTTCATTGGAGTTGGGGATTTAGGAGTAAAATTGAGTCTTGCAGAAAGCCTCCATATTGAGTGCATGTCCCAATCCCTGCAACATGTGACTCAGAAATAGAATTTTTACAACTGTAACTAAGTTGAGGTTCTCAAGATGAGATTTTCCTGGAGTACTTGAGTGGATCCTAAATCTAGGAACAGACTTCTTCTAGTATTTACCTGGGAGAAGTTGGAAAGTAAGTGGGTGTGAGGAATATGTTCCCCTCTCCTCAGATTGTGCGCAATGAACAGATCAGACCAGGGACATGGAGAGTAGTGAAAGCAAGACTACTTTTCAATATTGCAAGAGCAAGTATCAGTCTAACAAGCAGGCAGGCACACTGCAGGTGATTACAGCAAACAATTTATCTCTTAGTATGCTGGTCCCTAGTCCCAGTTCCTCACTGGCTGAGTATTATGGGGGGTACAGTATTCCCAGTCACTTCCTAAATTATTAGGGTATACGTTTGGCCTTACTCCTTCTGCAAACATTTTATGGGAAATTATTAAGCCACAAGTGGGTAACTTCTTAACTGTCAGTACTTTTCCAATCAGAGTTAGCATGGGACTATCTATCCTTTCATGCTTTGTTTAGTAACTCTTTTAGATGCAGACCTCATATACTTCCCTAAGAAAATAGGTAATTTTTTCTACTAATAGCTTTCCACTCAGAGTTTAATTCTCAGATCTTATCTTGAAAATGGGACTCTTTAAGCTTCTGTCTCTTACAGTGGGGACACCTGAGATTTGGGTAAAAAATCAGAGGCAAAATTGAGTGATCAGTTTACAAGCCAGGGAATATGCAGGGCTGTCAACAGCCACCAACATCAAGAGGAGGGTGTGATCAATCAGACTGAAGCAATTATCTCCAAATCTTTTTATTCTCATGAGAAAAGTCACTAAGAACATTTCCACATATGTTCTCTAAGTTGCTATGTTTTAGTGGAAAAAAAAGAGTTAAGTGTGTCAAAGTCTTAGAACAAGGATCCTCAACCCCTTGGTTAAGGACTGGGTCATTTAGCATTAGGTGAGTAATGGGCAAGCAAATAAAGCTTCATCTACATTCCCCATTACTACTATTGCTGAAATGTTTGGCACATTGTGTCAATTTGAGAAGTTTAGAAGCTTAACTAAATAACTCAGCAGTTCTACAACCTGGGGTATAGAGAGCATGCCCTTACTGCTCTAGGATGTTGTTTATTGTGTCAACTTGAGAAGTTTAGAAGTTTAAATGGTTAAGCAGGAGGACAATGTCCTCATTTTGTAAACATCCTGATCCTATGTGAGAGGAGGGCACAGAGATGGTGTGAGTGCTACACCCACCAAGAGTGGATAGCCTGCATACAATATAAGGAAGGAAAAAAGCTTGTTTTCTCCCTTTTGGCTCTTGTCGCTTCTTCCACCTTGAACTGTCCCTTAGCCATTCCAATCTGCCTTAGAGCCAGGTAATTATGGACTGGAAACTCCACAAACTGTGTACTAAATAAACATTTCTTCTTTTAACTTTGGGTGTCAGGTATTTTGTCCCAGCAAGGAGAAAAAAGTAATTAAGACAATTAGTTTCATAGTCTCCCATCAAATCAGTACAGCATGCAATTCTCATTGGAGGGCAAATCATACTGTGACCTGTGCATGTAGGGCTCTGGATTGCCCATTCCTTTTGAGAATGCACAGCTCGATGATGTGAGGTGAAGCTGAAGCAGTCATGCTAGTGCTTGCAGAGAGGCTGCAAATACAGATGAACATTAACAGAGAGGTTGACTGCACAGGGATCATGATAAATTAATTACTTTTAGACTTAGATCAAATCCTTATCAGTGAGTGGCAAGTAAAAATTAAGCTATATCCTGTGGCAGGTTTTATAATGACAAGGGAATTGATGTAATTCAATTGTACAGCTGTATTTTGTGGTGGGTTTAAATCAGAATCCAGCACCTATTTTTGTCAGTGCATGGCCCACTCTTTATTATATGTATACCTGTCACTCATACCTCTTTCTGACACTATTCACTTGTCATAGTTTTGGTGAGTCCATAGCTAATACTAAGCAAAGTGAGTAAAAAACAAACACAGCTGGTCAGCTGCTTTGAAAATAGAGGAAGACCTAGTCATGAGACAACAGAAGATTCTAAGGTGCCAACAAAAGGAAAGCTGCATTTAAAAGAAAATATCACAAGGATTACTTAAATTCCAGTTTCATTGCAACAGGTGATTCTCCAAACTTGCTTTATATATTTTGTGCAGACAGATATCCAATGAAGCTATGGGTCCTTTACAACTGCTTTGCCAAATGGAGACACCCTAAATTAAAGACAAGTCTTTAGAGTTTAAAACAAAAAATCATGAACACAAAGAACAGAAGCAATTTTTGATGACCACCACCTACTCAAATGTGTCTGCACTAAGAGCATCATTCTTCAAATGATGATGACCTTAAAAGTGTGTTTCAGGCAACATTAATCTCCATATATTTAGGATTAAGGTGTGTGTTTCAGACAACACTAATCTCTGGATTAAGGTGGAATACTCTGGATTAAGGTGGAATGTCCTGAAATTACCTCAAAAGCACTGAGAAGTCTGCTTTTGTTTCCAATGCATTGTCTTTTTGAAGCAGGTTTCTCTGCAGGAACAGCAACAAAATGAGATTATCAAATGGGCTGGATATAGAAATACAGTTCGGGTGTCACTGTCTCCCCTCACTCCCAAATGAGACTGTCTAGTTGCAGTAAAACAAGTTCAGGACTCCCATTGAGTCTGCATTATGGAAATGCTATATCATTATTTCATTATATATTAATACAATATAACAATAATAGGGACAAAGTACGTAATGAATGTTTTGCACTTGAATCATCCTAAAACCACTCTTCTCCCCTGTCCATGGAAAAATTGTCTTCCAAGCAGCTAGTCCCTGGTGCCAAAATGGTTGAGGACTGCTAATAGTTACAGTAGAACAAAAAGGAATGAGTATAATATCAGTTTTATACTTGAATGTATAAAAGTTATCTGGCTGACATGTAGCTTTGTGTTCTAGATAATAAAAGACAGCCTGCTACTATGTGGGCCTTTCAGATACTTTACCAGCATACCCATTACCATCCCTGGAGTCCTTGGGCCTGAAGGGACAGAAACACCCTGGTAGCATCCTCCAAGATCCCTAATTTCAGATGTTGTGCAGCTAAATGGTATGTAGTAGGAGAGGGAGTTATCTGCCTAACTTCCATGAGAGACTGTCCCTACATCCCTCATTGGATCAACTCTCCCTGACTCAGATGGTGGCAGCAAAAACTGCTATGTCCTGTGCTGCCATACCTCAGCATTCCCAGAAAACACCCAGAGCCCTGGGCCATCCCAGCTTGGTTTTAGACTTATTTGTGCCCATCAGGGCCTGGTGCTCAGCAAAGAAGCACCTGTGGGGGGTTGCTCACAGTCAGAGGCAGGGACTGTCTGAGGACCCTAAGGTGTTTGGCTTCTCCTATCCTTGCAGGTAGCCGGTCAGTCCTGAGAGTTCTAGAATGAAACTCAACCATCTGCATCATGTCCACTCTGGGACATGGACTAAAGTCTCTAGAGCTAGTCCTTGGCGGGGATTGGACCTTTAAAGAAGGTCACCAGTACAGTAGTCAGAGGCCCTGTCTAAACAGAACAAGAGGCTCTTTCTCATCCCTCTGCTCTACTCCATGGGGGAGGGGCCTCCACCCCAGCTTTCTCTCTCCCTTTCCTGGGTTTGTCCCAGGCTTCCCTAAGAAGAAGGGTATGCCACCTCACCTGTTGTCCTCACACCCCCTTAAAGGATAATCCTTGGCCCAGTGGAGACAGGTGAGATCCCTTGACCAGGTGGAGCATTCTTTTCCTTGTGACTTCCTGAGGCACTTTCTACACTGAGAGTAGAAGGGAATTCTCACTGTTCTGAACAGATGATGGCTTGGGAAGGGCTGAAGATATTGAGGGTTGGGCTTTTCAGTCCTGGGCTTTCTGGGACCCAAGAAGGATGATCTCTTGCTTTTTCTTGTCTTCATCTTCCCTTTGGCCCCAGAAGAATGAAAGCTGAGGCTGGAACTTCTGACAGGACAGGAAGTGACCACTACCAGCAGCTGCAGTGGTCTGTGAGGGCTGTTCTCCCACTCACTCTCCTGCATGTGGGCACTGGAGGCAGCTGTGGTCTGGGGAGAGCGACAGGTAAAACAGAATGTCAATATGGTCTTCCTTGGGCTCTCTTGGGCAGTTAAGAACTAGAGATTTATAGTCTCATAGCTCTGTAGTCCAGAAGTCTGGAGCTGAGGTATCTGCAGGGCTTCCTCTGGCGATATAGGGAAGGTCTGTCCCAGGCCTTGGCCCAGCTTCTGTAGTATTTTTTGCTTGTGGATCCTGATCACCATTGCCACTGGAGTTTCCATTCTATACATTGCTGTGTCTAAATATTCCTTTTCATGAAAACACAAGGCTGTGCAGATTTTCTCATATATCTTTTACAATTTTGCATTTGAAAACTTAAATTTATGAATATTTTGAGTGAAATTTGATTGAACCATAGAGTTTATGTCAGTGTTCATTTTCTAAAGGGTTAGGATATGCATTAGAGTTAGGGTTAGGGTCTAGGGTTAGGATGTCTAGGTTAGGATGAGTGTTAGAGCTGGTTCAGCCCAGCCAAGCTGATTTGACTGACACTATACTAGAACTCCTCATTGCAATACCAGCGAGATCTGATATACAATGGATCCTCAAGTTGAGACCACCCTGACATATGAACAACTTGGGTTATGACTGGAAGTTTAGTTTTAACTTATGACCAACGTCTTAAGTTATAACCCAAATGTTCGCCACTTACACTTCCAGATGATCTCTGATACAGATTTAACTCTTAAACAGTTCTGTTAGGAACACTAAACATCCTTTCCTATAGGGAAATCCTGGTCCATGTCTCTCTAAGGACAATGAGATCTCCCTATATATAGGAGAAAGACCTTAAAGGCTATGTAAAGGAGCCTCAAACTTCAACTGAAAATCTGAGTTACAATCAGCCCTTGGGTATAAACTGAGTTCATAAGTCAAAGATCCACTGTTTATGAGTATTTTCAAATATTAGCCAGCCCATTCTTCTGTAACTCAAAAGTGTCATCAATAGCAGGTGGTTTTTTCTTTTTCTATTGCTTCTCAAGTCAAGTGAGTCTTAGGGAAAGTTGCCGCTTTGTGGCTCCTGCCACTCAGAGCTGGGTATAGTTATATTAGCCTCAATGAACAGCTTCAGAGTCACTCAAAATGTCCTTCAAATTTTGTCACTACCATAAACTAATCAAGACTTAAAACTTTTACAAATGATTTTGGTACAATTTACACTTCTGTGGTCCTGTTTTTATACCACATAGCGCTCTTACCTGAGTTTGATAACAGAAAAGGAATGTTAGGCTGACCGTGTTCTCATCAGTCTCATATGCAGGCAGGACCAGTCATGTCCTCACTGGACATCCTTTATCAGGCACCTTGGTTTGTGTTCCATCTGGCCTCCTTCATGCACTGTGTAGCTTGGCTCTGCTGCCAAGGAATACAGATGGCTGTATTCTGTCCAGCTCCTTCCCTGCTCGATCTTCACCTCCCTTCTGCCCTGAAGTATCCTGGCGCTCCTTCCAGAGCTGGCTCATGTTGTTCCTGGAGGACTTTTCAAGATGTCTCTTGTCCAGAGTAGAGATTTCATTTCTTCTTAGGATACTGGTTATGCACATTTAATGATGCAGATCACCCTCTGCATCATCACTACAAGGTGATGTAGACTTTGACTTGAGACCTGGATAATAACTCCAAAAGACACACACTGAAACTTGTGCTGCATTATATCCATGAGACTTATGACAATATTGGCAGATATTCTATCCCCATAAGTTCTGGTCAAATATGGTGGGCAGTGAGGAGAATGAGTAAGTAGATAAATGAGAAAGTGTGAGAGAAAAGTTAGTATTTCCTCCTGACCACACTGGGTACCTCAATGCCATGCACAGTATTGTTCAGAGTCCATGCAGAGCCCTGTGGTGATCAGCATGGGTGGGGTGAGGAGAAGCAGTTGCTACCTCCCCAGAGCCCCTATTGCTAGTTCCTGGCACTGACAAGGGGAGGGACTGGGCAGCAGACACAGCATGACAGCTCCAGGATGGTCAAAGAATCACACACACACACACACACACACACACACACACACACACACACCCCTCCACCACATCCCACAGAGTAAGCTCAGGACTTTGTCTTCAGTGGTGTCAAAGCTGCCTGCCTACCAGGAGATTTCCTCCACAGCCTGACTGGTGCACTCAGAGCTGCACTTCCTCAATGATGGGGATACAGCACTAAAAGAAAAAGGAGAAGGTTCAGGTGCTGCCACTTGCTGATTCAGACACAGTCCATTGCACCTGGGCCCAGACATCCACCTGCAGAGACACAAACACACTGCAAGGCACCTTCTTCCATAACAGTCATGCAAGCCAAAATGTAAACCAGAGGAAGGAAACCAGGTGGTTTCACACAGACAACATTGCTAAAGGTCTGTCTACCCTATTTTCTGTTGCTACAACAAAATAACTGAGGCTGGAAGATTTATAAAGAAAGGGCTCTGTTTGGCTCACAGCTCTGGAGGATTCAAAGATCACACAGAGTGGTTCTTGAGTGCAGGTGCTGCCAGGCTAAACCATAGCAGGCAAAGGAGGGAGGAGTCCCTGTGTGGGAACCTTGAATGAAAACAGCCGCATTTGGAAAGAACCAGGCCAGTGACCAAGACTTGACCTGCCCATTCCACAGCACCAGTCCTACTGTGAAAATGGAGCCACAAGCCCTCATCCTGGTGTCATTCTGGTGTCCTCACCTCAGCACTGCCTCAATGACAACCCAACTTCCAGCTCAAGGAAGATAAACCATATCCAAGTCATAACAAGGCCTGTAAAGAAAGGAAACAATGAATCGAGGTTTACCCCATCCTCACTACAGGTGCCTTAAAATTTTAGGAAATTCCATGCAAATCACTGCCGTACTTTCTGTTTGCCTAATTGCTAATCAGATTAAAGATGTTTGTCAAAAGTCTTTCAGACGTATGTTGCCAGTATGAGGGTGGAGGACACATTGCCTCTACTTTTCCAGGTAACAGTGACAGTGGTTTCCTGGAGGCAATGTTTCACTTTCATACACTATACTGACCACATCTGATAAAGGAAAGGGGCCATGGGCATCCAGACTGAGCTTTAGGGCACATGGCTGGCTTTGTGGAATTTTCCAGCAGCCAAATTTCTGAGTTCTGGATAGAGTCACTCCTCCTCCAAAATAGCCTGAGGAAACCTCTGTGTAAAACTATTTACTGCCTGACCTGCCTGACAAATTAAGCTCAGCTCTCCCCAGTCATCTATAGGAAACTCAATACAAACACTTCTTGGTTTGAGGCCAGAGCTGATGTTTTCAGAAACAGCTACTGGTTGGCCTCAGCCTCAGTGACCTAGGTCTGCTCCCAAACTTGGTCTAATCCATTCAGGTTAGGACTGGGAGTGCAGGCCAGGTGTAGAGTGTACACTAGGGTATGTGGGGCCCTAAATTGTATACCTATTGCATACACAAAACTCAGATTGGTGTTCAATTTCAACAGCAGCCCTTCTCTGCAAGGCCTGACAACAGAAAACAAGCAACATTGCACCCCATAACTAAAAGCTTCTGCTGTGAATAGTGGAACTGTTGGCAGTGGTTTTGTGGAACTTTGGACAGAGAATTGGCAGAACACAAAAGCTTGCGGTTGATTTCAGCACACTGCTCTCTGATTGGTTTCTGGGTCTTGAGAAATATGGACAATAGGGCTATTTCCCTTTTCTTAATGAGATTAATGGGCCAAATGTTCCCAAGATGTCTTGAGAAATTTACTGTCCATTTTAAAACAAATTCTTCCAGAATCATTTCGTCAAAACCCCAGTTTATTTAATTCCTCAGTTCTAAAACTGAATGCAACTCTGAAATTAACTTTAAAAGAGCAAGACTACAATCCTTCAATTTGCTGTAACCACCCAGAAACATCAGAAGCAACCTTGATGGACTGAACCCAGGAAAGTATTCCTTTCCACTTCTCTACTTCACATACCAGAAATATGCAGTTCATTTCACATGACATTTGCTCAAGGTTATGATAACAACTCACTGTCTCCCCCAGTGATGGATCTGTTCCGGCCCTTCCCAACCCAAGGTCCATGTGCTTGCTTTTCTTCAAAGCATATTCATTTTCAGTCATCTGGGCCAGAGAGCTCCTGCTTCAGAGCTGAAGGTAAGGACATTTTCTGCTAATTTCTCAGCTTCTTAAGTGTGTTTAGACATGAACAGAGCAGCCATGAACAAATTTGAGAAAAGTCTATATTCAGAATTCCTTCTAATAGTTCATTTCTTCATTATAGCCTTTCTTTTATCCTGAGACAGTATATTATTTTTCTAATTAAACTATAATAATAAAGTCCATTGCTTTTATGCCTAACTAAAGCTATCTTTCCTATTAATTAGCTTTTATATACATCTTTATTTTATTTTATTTTATTTTATTTTATTTTATTTTATTTTATTTTATTTTATTTTATTTTTTGAACCAAGAATCAAACTGAGGACCTCAAGCTTGCCAGGCAAGTAATGTGCCACTGAACTATATCCCTGGCCCACTATCCAACTTTAAATTATCATCAGACTCTATAAGTTCTTCAAGTCCTACAGCCATTTTTTCCCTAATGGAATTAGAATTGAAAAATTCATGCCTTTTACCCCTTCCTAAAAGCACCCTTTACCTGATCAGTCTTTCTTTTAGGAGCAAAGCAGTTTTCCTGCCAGGCACCAGTGCTGTGGTGTGGCACTGACTCCCTGCTCCCTGGTGCAGGTGTCTGAGCATCCCATTGGCATGCACATGTGACCACATGGCCCCAGGGTTACACATACACTCTCTTCTTTTCTTAGTGGTTCGTAAGTCTTCTGACTTCCTCAGCAGCAGTGCAGAGAGCAGGATAAACAGTAATTAAAGGATGTTCATCATCACATACTCCTCCAAAGTGGTCATCACCTGGAAAGTAATCAGTGGCTACAGTCTAGAGAAGTGCCCAGAAAGGAGGTAAAGCTTTGGATAAATACAGCTACTCTTTACATTTTAATTTCTCTAAGCTGCCGTGAGATACTATCCCCATTCACACACACACACAAACATGCATGCAATGTAAAATTACATACATATACACATCCACATGCCACATATACAAACACGTAAAAACACATATACACACCTGCACATGCATTTATATATCATATACACATGCATATATACACATGTACATACAATGCAGACACATACATACACACATGCACACGTACATACATATATACACATGTGCACATACACACAAACCTCAGCAGGAAGACAGGGAGGATAAGTGGGATAACCCTCTTGCACAAGGACCTGCCCCTCTTGGGTAGGTGGTGGGAAGGCCCCTCACCACTCTACTCATGATGCAGCATGATCAATAGTGTTAGGTAAGCCCCACAAGTTGGCCCATGCAAGTGGAAATCAGAGTGGGGCCTCTGGAACCTCAGGCCTAGGACACACCCTGAAAGACAGCTCCTCCCCAGCTCCAGGATGTGAGCTTGGTCTGTGTAGCCCTGACTCTGCCTTTGGGATACGCTGCCTGGTCTGAGGAGAGTGAGGGGCAGTATAGGCTAGGAAGTGGGGTGCATAGCCCAGGATCACGGCACAGTCTTGGGGGACCCATATCCAGTCTGCTACAGGGAGACGTTTGCTCCAGAAGCACATTGCTCTTACTTTCTCAGAGTGGCTGTTATGTGTAAAAGTCATCCAGACATCTCGCTGGCTCTGTGGCCTGGATTCCCACCTGAATACTGAACATTCCACTCATTGTGAATGCAATCTTTCTGCTTAGTCTAGGCAATGCCCTCCTCATGCACTGTAAAAAATATGGTTTCTGGGGGCTGGGATTTAGCTCAGTGGCATAAGCGCTTGCCTTGCAAGTGTGAGGTCATGAGTTGGATCTCCAGAGCCAATTAAAATATATATATATATATGGTTTCTGTGTGCCAGTGTCTCTACTTAGCTGGACTTATCCTGATATTCAAGAATCCATCCAGAGCAGTGGCAACACAGAACTTAGAAGGAAGAGCTACAGCTTCATAAAAGGGAAGCAAGCTCATTCTCCCTTGACACAGGAATGCAACTTAAGAAACTGCACTGAAGCATGGAAGGTACAATAGAAATCTTTCTGTAAAAGGTGCAGTAGAAATCTCCATACCAATATGCACAAGAGATAGTTTCATTTTCTAATTTCTCCAGTTTCTTTCTTTAGTATTTTAAATTTTCATTATAGGGATTGCTTACCTCTTTGTTTAGGTTTATTCCCAAGTATTTTCTTCTTTAGGCTGCTGTGAATGTATTGCTTCCCTGATTTCTTTCTCAGTGAGTTCATTATTGGTAGATGGAAAATTTACTGACTTTTGTGTGTTGGTTTTATATCCTGATACTTTGCTAAATTTGTTTATTAGTCATAAAGATCTTATGGTGAAAACCTTAGAGTTATGAATAAAGTATTATATCATCTGCAAACAGGAAAACTTTACTACTTTTTTCCTATTTATGTCCCTCATTGCCTGATTTTTCTGTTTAAAATCTCAAATACTACATTGAATAAGAATGATGAGAGTAAAAATCTTTATCTTATTTCTGATTTTAGAAGAAATGCTTTCAGTTTTTCTCATTATGTAGAATTTTGGATATGAATTTGTCATATACAGTCTTTATTATGTTGAGCTATGATACTTTACACCTACTTTATTCAGAGATTTTGTCATAAATGGGATTTGAATTTTATTAAAGGCTTTTCACTTTTTAGATGATCACATGTTGTTTATCCTTGATTCTATTTATGTGGTATATTATATTTATAAATATGTATGTGTTAAATTGTCATTGCATTCCTGGAACAAAACCAACTTGATCATGGTAGAATGTCTTTTCAATGTGTTGTTGAATTCAACTTGCAAATGTTTTATTGAAGATTTTTGCATCTGTATTTCTGAAAGATATTGGTTTATGCATTTTTTTGTAACAGGTTAATACTGGCTTCATAGACTGACTTTCAAAGAATTCCTTCTCTTTCTATTTTATGGAATAGTTTGAGGAGAATTGATATTAGTTTTTTAAAAGTCTGGTAGAATTCAGCGGCAAATTTTCTTCATTGGAAGACTTGAATTATTACTTTAATATTGTTTTTTATTTACCTGCTTAGTGTTCAATATCCTCCTGGTTCAATTTTGCTTGATAATATGTGTCTAAGAAATTTTCCAGTTTTTCTAAATTTTCTAATTTTTTGGTATATAATTTTTTAAAATATTCCCCAATGATTCTGTGAATTTTAGTGGTATCTATTATAACATCCCCTCTTTAATCTCTACTTTTAAATACTCTGGATCTCCTTTCCTTGTTTAGAGGCTAAGGGCTTGTGGGTATTGTTTATTTTTTCAAAGAACCAACTCTTTATTGCATTAAACTTTCTCTTCATCTCTACTTTTTTTCTTAAATTTCAGTTATGTTCTTTATTATTTCTTTCCTTTTATTGATTTGAAGTTTGGTTTGTTCTTGTTTTTCTAAGGCCTAAAGATTACATCCTTAGGTTATTTATTTCAGATCTTTTTTTCTGATGTCATTCAGAGCTATAAACCCTCCTCCTATAAATACTTCAATCTTGTGCCATAGATTCTAATAAATTGTGTGTTTGTTTTAAAATTTCCACTCTGATTTATTTAATGACTTACCTTTTTAAAATGCATATTATTCAATTTCTATGTGTTTGTATAGTTTCTGTATCTTCTTTTAAAGCAGATGTCTAGTTTCTTTCCATTATGATCTCATAAGATGCAAGAATCATTTTTGTATTTGTTAAAACTTTGCTTATGGGTCCAGGGATATAGCTCAATGGCACAGTACCTGCCTGCAAAGTAAGAGGTCCTGAGTTTTATTCCAAGTACAAAAACAACCAAACAAAAATCCTTTACTTAGGGCCTGAAACATGATCTAGTTTTTTTATAATTCCTATGTATTTTTTAAAGAAGAAGGTGTATTCTTCTGTTTGATGAAATATGCCTTAGATATCTGTTAAATTCATTTGATCTACAGTTCATTTAACTCTAAAGCTAATTAGTTTTTTTTGTCTGGATAATCTATTTATAAGTAGACTACTGAACTCACCAACTATAATTGTACTAGGACCAATCTTTCACTTTATGTCCAATGGGCTTTGTTTTATAAAATTGAGTGCTCTGACATTTTGGGGCATTTTCTGAAATTTGTTATATCCCCTTAATGGATTGTTCCCTTTGTTGATATATGGTAACCTCTTGATTTTACCTTGAAGTCTATTTGTCAGATATGAATGTAACCTTTCCTGTTGCTTTCAGATTTCATTTGATTGTAATATCACTTTCCATCTTTTCACTTTTATGCATGTATGTTTTTGTTAGTATCTATTGTTATGTCTTTGCTAGTGAGGTGAGTTTCTTGCTGCAGCAAAATGTTGGATCTTGGGTTTTTAATCCAAAAGGCCAATATGCAACTTTTAACTAGAGAATTATGACCATTTACATTCAAGGTTATTATGTGACAGGTGTGTGTTCATTTTCATCATTTTGTTATTTTCTTCTAGTTATTTCTAATAATCTATGTTTCTTTCTCCTTTATTCATCTTGAAAGCTTGATAGTTTGCTATATTCATCACATTTTATTCTTTCCTAATTTTTATTTCCTTATCTACTCTTCTAATTTATTTTCTCCATAATTTCATGATTGTGTGTATCTTTCTTCTTTTCCTGTATATAGGATTCCTTTAAGTATCTTCTGAAATACAGGCTTAGTGGATTTTCTTAGAAGGTTTTTATTAGTTCTTTGATTATGAAGGATAACTCTGCTAAATATAGTGATCTAGGCTGGAAGTTTTTTCTTTCTGTGCTTCAAATTCATCATTCCATGTCCTTTTGCCTTTAGAATTTCTGCTGGAAAATACGCTGTTATTTTGATGGGTTTGCCTTTATAAATGATTTATAAATTTTCTTTTACAACTTGTATTTGTTTCTTTGTTCTCTTATTTGAGCAGTTTAACTGTAATGTATTATGAAGAAGTTCTTTATGGATCATGTCCCTTTGGGGTCCTAAATGACTCCTGTATCTGGATGTCCATATCATTCCCAAGATTTGAGAATTTTCTACATTTCATTTAATAGCTTTTCTAACTCGTTATCTTGCACCCAACTTTTTTGTCTAAGTTGATTATTCATAGGCTTGGTCTCTTAATCATATCCTATACGTCTTTTATGTTCTAATCATAATTTCTTTTTTTCCCTTGCTAGCATTTGAATGTAATAAATCACCAGCTTGATTTTCAAAGCCAATTATTCTTTCTTCTGTGTGATCTAGTCTATTGGTGAGGCTATCAACTAAGGTTTTTGACTTATTGAACTTTCATTTCTGGGATTTTTAGAAGTTCTTTTTCAGAAAATCTCACTATCAAATTGTTCTTTCATATCCTGCATTGTCTTCTTAAACTTTTGAGCTGTTTATTTCTATCCTATTTGGATTCACTGAACATTTTAAAAATCATTCTTTTGAATTTTTTGTCTGGAGTTTCCTCCATTTTGAAATTTTTGAAGTCAGTTATTAGAGATTTATGTACTTTTGGAGTCATGTAGCCATGTTTCTATGTTACAAGTCTGTCAGGATAGAGCAAGTGGCAGAAAATGTGATCTTGGAAACAGGCTCTAGAGCACCTTCTGTGCTGAACATTTTTAAAATAGAATTTTATTTTGGAAGCAGGGAAAACTCTGAAGAGGAATATTCTTTCCCTCCTGTGTCCTCAGTTTCCCAAAACTCACGTGCTCATCCTTTAATCTTCAGCATTGGCTCTACTATATTTGACCTCATTCATCACTTAATCCTTTCCCTACCCACCTTAAACCTCCTCTGCAGAAAATCACTCCACCAAGGGGAAAATCACTGTGTAAAAGTATATGGTATATGTTTGATTTTGTTATATAACTTCAGAGCTTGCTCCTGCAGTGGAGGATAGCAGGTTAATGGTTACCATAGTTTGTCAATAGTTAAGCTGTACTTGAAACTATTGTTATTACTTACTACTGCTTTAACTAGGATGTCACACATGTTATAATCACTTTTTTCTACCATGTATGGTAACACTCTGATTGTATGGGGGCATAATCACTACCATAGTCCAGTACCAAAGGTTTGGGTGCTGAGCCAATAATAACTTTTCATCCTTGACAAATTATGAAGATTGGTTGTTGGGGTAGCTATAAAGAACCACCTATGTCTAGATGACATCCCTGAAGAACAGCCACTTCCCAGGGAAGTCTCAATACTAGTGATAAAGGTATCTATCATAAGAGATCAGCAAGTATCAACATAGAAAACAAAATAAAATAAAAAATAGAATATGATAAGACACAGAAACAAAATGCAACCTTAGACCACCACCACCCAGGCCAACCAGGACAAGCCCAGAACACAATGAGATAGACAAAATTGGAAGTCAGACACTGAAACTTTCTGAAATAATAGCAAAGGAAGTGGAAAATGTTATAGAGAAAGTAATCTCTCAGGTACAAAAACAAATGATACTTAAAATCAAAGATATTAGCAAAAACACAAATAAAAGAATAGATGACCTTTTAAAAATGATGAGAACAAAAAATCCCCAACATAGGAAAGAAATAGAATCTATGAGACAAATTCAAACAGAAATCCAAGAGATTAAAACCTCCATTGAAAGTGTATGCAACAAGTTGAATGAAAGAGAGAATAGACTATCAGATCTTGAAGACAAAATCATAGTGAGTGATCATGAAAATGAAGATATCTTAAAGATGGCAAAAGAACATGAAAAATCAATCACAGCTACAAGATAAAACAAAGAACAATCATATATAAGTTTGGGGTCAGTGAGAAAGCCGATGACACCACAAATAACATTTAAAAAAACTCTTTACAGAAATAGTGGCAGAAAACTTCCCAAGAATGGATAAAGAATTTCACATACAAATAAATAGAGCATATAGAACTCCAAATAGCCATGATCCAAATAAAACTACATCAAATATCCTGGTTATTTGTTTCTCATTGCTAAGACAAAATATCCACCCAAAATTGAGGAAAGAAAGATTTATTTATCTCACATTTGTGGAGATTTCAGTCCATAATCAGCTGGCTCCAAGGCAGAGTAGTATGGCACAGGGGCAACCATTTATGGTGGGAGAAAACAGCAAGTGCAACAAGAGCAAAAGGGAGGAGCATGAGAGGAGACATTTTCTGTCCCTCACATTTTATGTAGGCTACCTATTTCCTAGGGTATGTATAGCACTCATACCCATAATCCCAGCATTACACAATGAATCAGTGACAAACTCTAGATTCAGCTACCTCTGAAAAGAATACCTCCATGACTTCATAAAGCTTTGAGAAGACATCCAGGCACAAACTATAACATTTCACCCCTGACCCCCCGCCAAAGACCCATGAACATCCTTTATGCAAAAGGCATTTAGTCCATCCCTAAGAGTTGCCAAAATCCTAAATGGCTTCAGAATTGCTGAAAAGTCCAAGTCCCAAGTCTCCTGCACGATTAACACACTCTTCACTATGAGCCCTTTTACAAGTGAAAATAAAGTTAAACACTTCCAACATTCAGTAGTACAAAATAAACATTACTGTTCCAAAAGTCACAAACAGGAGTATGGGATCAAAGAAAGTACAAAATTCAGCAGGGCAAACATTAAGTTCTGTAGTTCCATGTGGAACATCCAAAGCAATCTGTGGTAAGTTATAAGCTCCAAAAGGCTTGCATGGCTCCACCCCATGGCACTCCAGGTGGTTGTAGCTCCCAGGACTTCTTTCATAGCCTCACTCTACTCAGTCCTTGAAGCTTTCCTTAGATGATCCACGTTCCTCACTTTTCCAAACTTCTAGTGTCTCCACTGCACCTTTGACTTCACACTCACAGTTTCACACCTTGCCTTCTCTGAGGCACACTGCCTGACTTCTAGGACTTCTGAAATCATAGTGGGAGCCTTTTTAACCTCAGAACTCTTACATTCTGCATGTACCTAAAATGAGGGCAATGTGGATGAGGCCAAGGTCTGTTACCGGCTAGAGCAGTAGCCAGGATTGTTTCTATCTTAGCCATAGGGGTAGAATGTCTGGATTGCTGGGTACTCTGAATCTGATTCTGAGCAACAAATTCTCTGTGCTATTGCCATTCTGGAACCTGGTACAGCCACTGACATTCTGAAATCTGGTGAAGCTGCCACTGCCATTCTGGAACACAGTGTGGCTGTCACTGTTCTGGAATGTGGTGCTCTGTGGCTTTCTACTCAAAGCAAAGTCTTTCACTTTGGCAGTTTTGAGACTGCAAAGGGTGGAGACTTGCTGTCTCTTATGATGCTCTCAGGCCATCTTTTCTATTATCCTGTTCCTTCTGAGTGATGGAGATCTCCTTGTCTTTACCTTTGCAATCCACACTTTACTGAAGGTTCTTTTCTGGCCAAACTCACAACATTTTAAATCATTCTGCTGAGCTCTTTGTTCTTGTTTCATAACGTATATCTGGCTAAAGTCCCAACAATAACTATACTACTGCCCCAACACTAGAATGCCTTGAAAATTTTACTGCCAGATTTTACACCACCCTTAATCTCAGTCTCAGGCAAAATCTCTGGACATGAGCAAAATGAAAACTTTCTGAAACCCATAACACATATCACCTGTAGTCCAACAAACAATGCACTCCTTCCCAGCAAAAACCTCTTTAACCTGGTCTTTACTGGCAGGATTTCTATCAGCCTTCTGGTCTTCTGAGCTTTGACCAGTATCTCCAATACAGAACAGCCTAAGGAGTCCAGCTACACTCTTTCAGGTGATATCTCCAAACCATTCCAAACTCTTCCCACAAGCCATTCCCAAAGGCTCTTGAATCACATGGTCACATATAGTCATGGAAATGACTTTGGAACCAAATTCTGTGTTGATTACTTTTCTCTCATTGCTAAGACAAAACACTCAATGCCAAAAATTAAGGAAGGAAAGGTTTGTTTAGCTTACAGTTCATGGAAATTTCAGTCCATAATCTTCTGAGTCCAAGTCAGGATGGCTCATGGAAGAGGGCAACATTTCATGGTAGCAGAAAACAGCAAAAGCAACAGAGTAAAAATGAGAAGCAAGAAAGAACTCTTTCTGTCCATAATATTGTATGTAGGCTACCCACCCAAGAGTGGATGTAGCACTCATACCGATAATCTCAGCATTGGAAAATGAATCAACCACAAATTCTAGAAGCCTGCCCCAATGCCCACATGAGAATTTTGAGTGACATGCAGACACAAACCATAGCACCAAGATATATGATAATCAAGATTCCAGAAAATCTGCACAGGAATAGAATATTAAAAGCTGTTAGAGAATCCAAAAAGATCACCTATAAAGGAAAGCCCATCAGAATCACATCAGACTTCTCAACACAAACCTTCAAGTCAAGAAGAGTTTGGAGTAAAGTATTTTAGGTCCTTAAAAAAAACAACTTCCAACCCAGATTGATGTATCCTGCAAAACTGTCTTTCAAAATTAATAGAGAAATAAGATGCTTCCATGACAAAGAATAAGTGAAGAAACTCATGACTAATAAGTCAGCCTCACAAAGAATACCAAAAGATGTTCTAGAAAGATAAAAATACCAAGAACAACATCAGAAAAAAAAAACACCAGGCAGGGTAAGGAATTAAAATGAAGAAAAAAGCAAGGAATGGCTGGGGATTTAGTTCAGCAGCATAAGTACCTGCCTAGCAAGCACAAGGTCATGAGTTCAATTCCTGGTACAATAAAAGAAAAAGAAAGGAACCAACAACAGAAATATACCATGACAAACATAATCTAATATATATCACTTATAGTCATTAATATAAATGACCTCAATTCACCAAAGGAAACAGACTGGGAAAATGGATCAAGAAACAAGACCCAACAATATGCACATTTCATTCAAAAAGAAGCCCATAGGCTGAAAATCAAAGGATGGAATACAATACTCCATGTGACAGAAACCCAGAAAAAAGCAGGGATAGCTATTCTGTTTGCAGACAATGTGAACTTTAAGCCAAAAATGATCAAAAGAGATAAAGAAGGTCACTATGTACTTGTTAGGGAAAAACTTCAAAAGGAAGAGATACCAATCATAAATACATATGCACCAAATACAAGAGTACTCAGTTGTATGACAATCATTAATATACTTGAAAAATCAAATAAGCAATAACACAATTGTAATAGGAGAACTTCATGTCCCTTTGTCACAAAGAGATAGACCAACTAGACAAAAAATCAGCAAAGAAATAACAGAAGTGATCCAAACCTGTGAACAAATGGACTTCACAGATGTTTTCATACTACTATCATCAGAATACACATTTTTCTCAGCTTCACATAAGACATTCTTTAAAATAAACCATATATAAGCCCATAGAACATGCTTAAGTAAATGTAAAGGAACTGCAATTATCTCATGCATATTATCATACCATATTTAAATGACTCTGGAAATAAAGGGCAAAAAAAGTTCAAAAACTTCATAAGCACATGTAAATTAAATAATATCCTCCTGAACAACCAATGGGTCACAAATGAAATTAAAGATGAAATTAAAGAATATCTACAATCAAATGAAAATGCAAATACAACATACCAGAATCTGTGGGACACAATGAAAGCAGTCCTAAGAGGGAAATTTATGGCAGTGAATTCTCACATCAGGAAAACAAAATGAGCACAGATAAACAACCGAATGCTGCATCTCGAGCATCTAGAAAAGAAAAGAGCAGGTTGAGCTCAAAGCCCATACAGGGGAAGGAATGACAAAGATCAGAGCATAAATTAAAGCAATGGAGACTAAGAAAACATTACAAATAATTTATGAATTGAAAAGTTAGCTCTAAAAGAATAAACAAAATTGATAAACTCTTAGCCAATCTTATCAAAATAAGACAAAAAGGAGCCAGCTGGAGCACAGACAAGGGAGAACCAGGAAGACAGCTAAGCCCTGCCTGTGAGCCAGCCAGAGTGTTGGCCAGGGAGAATTGGGAAAGAAGCTGAGTCCCTGTATGTAAGCCATTTTAAAGCCAGTAGTCTGAGTAACTATTTAGAGAACAACAATATGCAATATAATAACTATTGTAGATTTCCAACTGTCTTATCACTGTTTCATTTCATTTTATTGTTGGTCTATTCCCTTTAAAATAAAAATAAATAAAAAATAAAAATGTTTTTAAAAAGAAAAGATGCACTAAGGAATGAAAAGGGTGAAATAATTACAGGTCTTGTGGAAACTCAAGAGGATCCTCAGGACATACTTTAAAAATCCTTATTCACAAAGGATGAAAAACATAGAGGAAATGGATACATCCCTAGAAATGTATGAATTACCAAAACTGAATCAAGAAGATATAAAATTCTGAATAATTCAATATCAGTTAATGAAATTGAAAATGTAATTAAAAACTTACCAACAAAGAAATACCCAGGTCCTGATGGATTCATGGCTGAATTCCACAAGAAATTTAGAGAACATTTAATTCCAATATTCTTCAAACTCTTTAAGGAAATTGAAAATGAATCAATACTCTCTAACTCATTCTTGGAGGCAAATATTTTTACAAGTTCCAACACTCATTCATGATAAAAAAAAAAACTACAGAAAATTGGAATAGATGGTATTTACCTCAGTCTGATAAAAGATCAACAGTCCACATCATACTAACTGGGAAAAAACTGAAAGCTTTCATGCTTAAACTAGAAATGAGACAAGGATGTCAACTATCACCACTCCTGTTAAAATATAGACCTGGAAACATCAGTCAGAAATTAGAGAAGAGAGAAAAATAAAAGGAATAGTAGGAAGTTTAATTATCATTATTCACAGATGACATGATGCTCTACATATAAGACTCCAAAAGCTCCACCAAAAGACTTCTAGAGTTAATAACCAAATTCAGTAACATATTGGGATACAAAGTCAACACTCAAAAATCAATAGCATTTCTATACACAAACAACACACTCACTGAAAGAGAAATTAGGAAACAACATACTTCATAATAGCATCCCCCAAAATGAAATACTTAGAAATCAATCTAACAAAGAAAGTAAAAGATTTATGCACTGAAAATTACTGTACTCTGAAAGGGAGATAGGAGAAGATATCAGACAATGAAAAGATATCCCCTCCTCGTGGATAGGAAAAACCAGCATATGAAACTGGCCATGTTTATAAAACTGTTGTACAGATTTAATGCAATCTCAATGAAAATACAATTAGTGAAAAGTCACCACCTCCTGAGCTATGCTGGTACTGGGAGGAACTGACCAAGAAGCTAACTAGCCAGCCTTTCTGGTAAGCCATGCAAGCTGTGCAGGTTCCAGGAGGAGCAAAGTCAGATAGCATCTTCCTTGAGCCTACCAGCACATGGGCTGAGAATCAAACCCATCCCCCACCCCACAAGAAACTGTCTGGTTTGGAGGACAGGCTAAGTTGATACCAACTAAGGTACAAAAAGCAAATAAATGATTGTATTGCTTGCAGGCTTGGAGCCAGTGGTGTGAGCATCTATTCAGAGGATAACAGTATGCAATATAGCAAATATGGGGGATTTCCTTCTCTCTTGCCTTTGAAATCCATTATTGTTCTCACTGTTTTGCTTTGTCCTGATTAATTATTTTGCTCTATCCAATATTCTGTTTTGATTGATTTTATTCTATTTTGTTTTTTGTTTGATTTTGCTATACCTGATGGAATGGACAACTATTGTGAAGATGACAAGATATACCATGGTAGCTATTGCTGTTTTCCTAGTATCCTGCTTTGAAGTTCTGTACCAAACTTGCTGCTTTGTTTCGACTGGCTTTGTTCTATTTTGTTTTGTTGGATTTTATTATCTTTAAAATTAAAAAAATTAAAAAGAGAAAATACAATTAGCATACCTTACAGAACTAGAGAAAACATTCCTAAAATTCATTTGGAAACAGAAGAGACCTAAAATAGCAAAAGCAATTCAGGGCAACAAAGCAAAGCAAGATACATTACAATATCTAACTTGAAATTATATTAGAAAGCTACTGTGATAAAATCAGAATGGTACTGAAAAAAAAAAACAGACCTGAGGATCAGTGGAACAGATTAGAAAATGCAGATACTACTACAAACACACTCAGTCACCTTATCTTTAACAAAGAGGCCACCTTATCTTTGACAAAGGGGCCATCAAAGAGGCTAACATTGGACAAAAGATAGCCTCTTTAGTAAAAGATACAGGAAAAACTGGTTTTGTACATACTAAAAACTAAAACCCTAACCCATATGTATCATTGTGCACTAAAATAAAATCAAAATGGAACAAATATCTAAATATTAAATCAGAAACACTAAGTGCACTGAAAGAGAAAGTAGGTAGAAATCTTGAAGACATAGGGTTAGGCGAAGAGTTCATGGACAAAAGAGAATTACTTCAAAGAATTAGCAATTAGGGTCTCATCTTATTAAAAAGCTTTTTCACATCAAAAGAAATCACCAGCAGAATGAAAAGAAAACCCACAGAAAGGGAAAAAAATTAGTCAATTATCCCGCACACGAAAGACTTCCACCTTTAATATATAAAGAATTAAAAAGAATTAAAAAGGGCCCCCAGATTCAAAAACCTCATTCAAAAATGGGTATCTGAGATGAATACTCACTTCACAAATGAAGAAATACCAATGATAAATAAATGTGTGAAAAAATGTTCAACATTATTGATCATTAGAGAGATGCAAATTAAAACAACACTGAGATTCCATCTCACCCTATAAAGAATGGCCATCATCAAGAAATCAACCAATAATAAATTCTGGAGGAGCTGTGAGGAAAAAGGAACATTTCTGCACTGGTGGTGGGAATATAGACTGGTGCAATCACTCTAGAAATCAGTATAGAAATTCCTCAAAAAAGTAGGATTAGCAGTCCCATTTGACCTAGTTATTCACCTTCTGGGTATTTACCCAGAAGAATTAAAACCATCCTACCACAATGATATATGTGAAACCATGTTTATAGCAGCATAATTTGTAATAGTTAAACATTGGAAACAGCCCAAATACCCATCAATTTATTGATCTATTCTGCCAATTTCTTTTAATTGGTAAATTTGACCATTTATATTGATGGTTGTAGTTGATATGTAGTGACTTATTCTTGTCATGTTATTTTCCTGTTGTTGGTTGTCTTTCTTTCCTTTTGTATGACTGCTTGCCTTTCCTGATGGGTTCATTTTGTTGGTATTTATGGAGTTGTAGTCTTTGTAACCTCTTTCTGAATATTCTTAGAATATTTTAGAGTGTTGGTTTGGTGTTTATGAATTTCTTCAGATGTTCTTTAGCATGAAAGTATCTTATTTCTCCATCAGTTTTGAAATATAGTTTTTCAGGGTACATCAGTCTTGGCTGGAGGTTGTTTTCTTTTAGGGCTTGAATACATCAAATGATCCTTGACTTAAGTGTTTGTGTTCAGAAGTCTGTTGTAATTTTGATGGGTTTGCCTCTATAGGTGATTTATTTCTTTTCTCTAACAGGTTTAAGTATTTTGTTCCTGTATTGAATTTCAAGAATCTTAACTATTATATACCTTGATATAGATTTTTTTCATGATGGCTAATTGGAGTTCTATATGCTTCAACTTATCTGTATGTTAAATTCTTTTCCCATGGAACTTTTCTTCCTTTACTTCTGTGAACAAGTTTTTTATGACATCCCCACTGTTGATTCTTTGCAATAGTTTCTATGTGACTGGAGTTTGCTCATATAGTCTTTGTCTACTCCAGTGCCTTCAAGAGCTCTATCTATTCTACCATCTAGCAGATTCTTCTTTGCATTATCTAGTTGGATTTTTTTGTAATTGTTTACTATTTGTAAGAAATATTTTATTATCATTAACTAAAAATCTATCCTCTAGATCTGATATTCTGTCATCACATTGGCTCATTCTGCAACATATAGTTTCAATGGAATTTTTAATATACTGGATATGTTTGAATCTTTCATAGATCGCATATCTTTCATATGTTGAGCATTCATGATTTCTATCATTTTCTTAAGCTTCTCTTTTTTACCTGTATCTACTCTATCTTCACTAACCATGTCCTTCACTATAGTTATCATCTCTTTAGTTATCTGAGAAATTATTTCTAATTTGATTTTTTTGGCCTAGCCACTGCTTCCTTGGTAATGACCTATAGTATTGTTTATGACCCTGAGACAATCTCAGTCTTGGTATACTAACTGATTAGAACAGAACAACTGATTAGAACAGCTATGTCATCTTGGCTAACGTAGTACAATCAATGATAATAGTAGCATCAAGCAAAGCCTAGAAAAAGACCAGTAATTATTATTTTACCACCTTTAACTGTATAAACAAGATTTGTAGTTATATAACAAAGTCTAAAATAAACCAGAAGCTCACCAAGAAGACAAAGCATGCCTTCCTGTGAATTGGGGTCCACCATGGGAATCAGGAGGAAACTACTAAGCAAGAAGACAAATTATACCATCCTGTGAACCTGCTCCACCATAAGGATTTAGAGGAGACTACTCAGCAAGAAGAAAAAGCATGCCTTCCCATGTACTGGCTCTGCTATGGGGACTGGGAGGAGACTACTCATCAAGAAGGCAAAGCACACATTCCCATGTACAGCTACACCATGGAGATTGAGAGGAAACTACTCAGGAGGAAGACAAAGCATGCCTTCCCAAGAGCCAACTGGTGTACAAACTGGGAAACCAGAAAAGCACACCCCTGTGCCCTGGTAAAGAACTGGCTGATTCAGAAGTCTCAGGGTGAGATGATGCCAATTGAGGTGAAAGAAATATCTTGATGCTTATGTTGTTTGATTGACCTTGCAGGTCAGAGGCTGGTGGTTTGGGCATCTATTTGGAGGATAGCAATATATAATGTGGCAACCATGGGGGATTTCCTTCTGCCTTGTGTTTGAAATCCAGTGTTTTGTCATTTTACCATTCTGTTTTATTCCTGTTTCTGGTAATCTGAGCAAATATTTTAAGGATGATAATATGGAGTATAACATAATTGAATTGTCTCATCTTGTTTTGAAAACCTATGTAGCTATTGATTTTTGTTGTTGTTGTTGTTTTTGTTGCTGTCATCTTGCTTTTATTGTTTTTTTAGAGAAAAAAGCAAAACAAAAAAAGGGTAGAAATAATATAGAATTTCAAAAAATAACAGTAAGAAATCACTAATTGATATATATTGTTATCTTAGAAGTAGTTGCTCAAGTTACAAAATCAAAGCATAAAAGATGAGCAGACAGTCAAACAATAACAGCATAAACTGTTTGGTGAACTAACAAAAACTGAGTAGATGGTTATCTGTCTTGCACACTTCAACATACATACAGTTATATGTGTATACCTACAAGTTGCTCTTTCCTTTCAAGTACTTTCTTTCTCTTTCATTATTACAATATCCATTATACATTTTGGATCTTATTACTCTTTCAGATTTTTATTTTTTACACTGGAGAGACAATATGATATTTACAAATGTGAGTCTGATTTATTTCACTTATAAGGATAGTCTCAAGTTGCCTCCATTTACCTATAAAAGCCTCAAGATCATCCTTTTATAGCTGAGTAGTATTCCATTGTATAAAAATAACACATCTTTTTCATCCATTTGGCTGTTGATGGGCATTTTGGTTGTTTCCAAGATTTAGCTTACAAATTGTGTGGATATAAACATAGGTGCACATATATCACTGTTAAATGACCTTTTCAGTTTCTCTGGGAAAGTACCCAGGAGGAGAATAGCTGGATTGAATGGAATTTCTAATCCTAGTTTTTTGAGGAATCCCCATACTGATTTCCACAGTGGCTGCACCAGTCTGCACTCTCACCAACAGTGAAGAAGTGTTCCTTTACACCCACAGCCTAGCCAACATTTGTTATCAGTTGATTTCTCAATGGCAGCTATTCTTTCTGGAGTGAGATGAAATCTCAATGCTGTTTTAATTTACATTTCTCGAATGACCAATGATGGTGAACATTTCTTCATGTATTTATTTGCCATTTGCATATCTTCATCTGGGAACTGTGTGTTCATCTCAGATGTCCATTTTAGGAGTGGGTCTTTGAATTTGAGGCGTTTGATGCTTTTCAATTCTTTGTATGTTCTAGATATAAATCCTTTGTCTGAGGGATTGTTGGCTAAAATTCTTTCCCATTCTGTGGGTTTTCTTTTCACTTTGTTGGTGATTTTTTTGAAGTGCAAAAATGTTTTAATAAGATGAGATCCAGTTATCGATTATTCGAAATTCTTCTCATGTGGTTTGCATTTTGTTCGTGAACCTTTGCTTACCCCTATGTCTTCAATATTTCTACCTACTTTGTCTTGCAGTATATTTAGTGCTTCTGTTTTAATATTTAGATCTTTGATCCATTTTGACTTTAGTTTAGTGCATGGTGATCCACATGGGTCTAGTTTCAGTCTTCAGCATGTGGAGAGCCAATTTTTCCAACACCATATATTAAAGAGGCTATCCTTATTCCAGTGAACATGTTTAACCCATTTGTTATGTCATTGTTTTTTAAGTTTGTTTGAATCTTGAATTTTCTACTTTTTTATTCCTTCTCTTAAAAAGAAAGAAAAAGCAACAAATAAAGTTAAATAAAATAAACTAGAAAATTGTATATAGAAAATAGCCCCTCGATATGGCAATTTTACCATCAGGAGACAAAATTTAAAAGGTATTTGGAGATAATAAAAAAACTAGAAGAGAGTAAGAGATTAGAATCAAAGCTGAAGGGCAAAATAAGATTATGAAAGCTTTGGGAAACTGTTGAAGAAGATAGGAAGGAAAAAAGAAGGAAGAAACAAAAACAGGAACAGAACAAAGCAACAAAAAGCTAGAAACAATGTTGACACTCATAAAAATAAGAACAAACAGTGAAGAAGGAAAAAAAGCAAAGAAAAGGAAGAAAAATATTCAGTTCAGGAAATGTCTCTGCTGTCACTGGAACACAAACAGGGCAGACAGAGCCCAGATCTGAGTTGGTTGATCCCAGAAGCCTGCAATATAATTACAGTGGGATGGTGAATAATCCCAGAAAGCCTACATTTTCAGATCCACTAAAGTCTGGGCTGCTTCTGGTCTCTGAGTATAAGGCTTGGACCCAAATTGTCTAGCCCACAACACTCCAGGTGCTCCCTGATGGCTTGAACTCAGCTCCCTGCCCCTGGGTATCTCCCATGTCTGTGACTTTCCCTGACATTGAGAGCCCCAAGATGGAGCCAACACACTGCTGGTCTGGGTTTCAAGTTCAGTTAGTCCCCTTCCAAAATGGCAACTGGCCAATCTCCCTCTCTTAGGGATGCCCAAACTCTATTGAATCCACTCATACACTGCAGTCAGCAGTGTCTGCTGCTTTGTTCCGTTGGTATATTTCTCTGTGGAGACCTTTGGAGTCACCAGTAGTCACTGTGCTTCTGCAGGCAGGTTTCAGCCATCCCTTCCAGCCATGAGCCAGGGTTGAAGGTGAAAGTGTTGCTTGCCACCTCCCTCTTCTATGTTGAGGTTCCTCTCTTTCCTCTCCCTGTGAGCTCAAATCCTTGCTTCAAATCCTGTCTGAGTTCTAGGGACCCACTTCCCTCCTTCTTCTCTTCCACATGTTGATATATTCCAGCATTAGGACTCCAAAAAATCCAGAGTTCTGTTTAACAACCTACACTCTCCGGCACAGAGGGAAGTGACAAGCTAGCCATCCTACACAGAACCTTGCTGGCCACTCTTTCCTAGTTTCTACTTTGCTCAGAAACTTTCTCCAAAGCCTGACCTATTGCCTCCTCCTTGATAAGGAGACTGACTCTTTTCTAAGAAGGATCTGATGCCTTTGCACCCACAGCTGGACTCTCAGACTCTGTGTCCTGTCAGCTTTCTTCGAAGTAGAGCCACTTCCCACCCACCCTCCAGCAGAGGACTTTAGCTCTACCTCAAGGGCGAGAAGTATGCTGAAAGGGTGTCATGTCTTTAAACATACCACCACAACAAGGTAAACTTGATACATACTGTAAAACTACCTGTGTCCAGCTATCAGTGCCACCTTCTGGAAAACTAATCAGCACAGATTTCAAATTCTCTTGCTAAGCAGACCTCTTTAAGTCATTGTTTTTTTTTCTACTTGAGAGAAAAGTAGACATTTCTGCTGCCATAATTCAACAGCAACATCTCCTGACATGGAACTGTTGAGAAGTTGCTTTGTTTTGTTTTGAGACAAGACCTTCCCAGGTCGACCAAATTGGCCTCTAACTCCAGGCTCAAGCAATCCTCCTGCCCCAGTATATTGAGTAGCTGTATCTACAGATGTACACTACCACACCTAGCTTCTGAGAGCTCTTGAAGGACACATAACAGCATCTGTGGCACTGTCACTTTTGAATGACTCATCAACACTTTTCTGTTATCTCACAGCTAAAGGAACAGGCTGTAGCCCTGAAGATGAACAATGAAAACAAAAGGACAAACCATTTCATCTATCTACAGATCCTGTCACCAACTCCAAGTCAGAGAAGGTTGGCCTGTGTTTTCTTGTTGCTGCCTCTCACATCCTTTGCTTCTCTCTGTCATTATTGGCACTACTATTTACTCTGACCTCTCTCTCTCTTTCTCTTTCTCTCTCTCTCTCTCTCTCTCTCTCTCTCTCTCACACACACACACACACACACACACAC
>PVJX010023173.1:14034-29672 GCA_004027295.1 Dolichotis patagonum | reverse complement strand
AGAAAATGAATTTGTATCTCTTTTCATTCCCTGCAGGGGAAAACCAACTTTTCAGGTGGTTGATGGACTACGAGCCTGAGTGGAAAGGCCGCATCAATCAGAAGGATGACGATGGCTGCACAGTTTTGCATGTCGTGGCTGCCCACTCTCCAGGATACCTCATCAAGCGTAAGTAGCAACAACACGCAGGAGGCAGGACACGTGCTTCATGGCTTTAGAAAACCGGCACAGTTTACCACTACTGTTTTTGGCTCCACCTTGTGGCAGGCTTACAGGGCTAAACATGCTCTTCAGTTAAACGTGATTGGGAGAATAGGCTGTGTGCAGAAAGAAGGTTGGGGGAGAGAAAGAAGAATTGCTGGGTTTCTGGCTCTCCGGGCTTTGTGCGGCTCCTGAGGGAGCTGCGAGATTCAAAGACACGTGGGTCTGGCTGATTTGTTGCCTGTCTCATCACGTGTTACAGAATGCTGTATTTTATGTGGAATCTGTGTTAACTGCTGGAAATACATTTGAACCAGACAACAGACACGGTACTTACGATTTAACACAGAGTGTATCCTCTCCTACAGGAGCCCAGTGGAGGAGAGGGGCTAGTAAATGCAGAGAAAAGCTGGTTGTTTTGACGTGGACGTCTGTGTTCATCTCATTCATCTGTGAAACAGTTCATTGCGATAGTGCTGTTTGAGAGCATTCATTTTTCCTGAAACTCTCAGCCTCCTCGTCATCATTTTGTCTTTTGGGTGGAAGAAAACTTTTCCCCCTGAGTTAATGGACTTTCAACCTCCGTGGAAAAGAGGTGACAGGAGGTAGTGGGAGGTTTGTGACAGGTATTACTGAAGCCTGGAGCTGATCATGGGAGCCAGGTTGGCAAGAGACACTGGAAATTTGGATTTTTTTAAAAAAAAAATTGCAATCTTATAATTTTCAAATGTCTGCTCAGAATTACACATGCCTATGGACTGAGGAGCTTGGAGGCTTCTTTTGGGGACCTGTAGTGTGGTGGTTCCTCTTGGGAAGCTGCAGCCTTTATTTCATCAGGTCTCATGCACAGCCCAGTGAGTCTTGTTTCTCCAGGGGCATTCCCCACTGAATGGGGGCCCAGGAACCCACATTGGGAGAAACAGAGAAAGGCTGTCTATAGATTTTTTGAACTTTATTGAGATGTAATTCATAACTGTATAATCGCCTTGTTTAAAGTGTACAAGTGCTTCTTAGTATATCACAGAGTTTTGCAACTACTGTGTCAGTGCAGTCAAGTTTAGATCATTTTTGTCATTCCTGAAGGAAACTCCAGATCCATTAGCAGTCGTTCCCCATTTTTCCTTATCCTGCCAGTCCTAAGCAACCACTAATTCACTTTCTGTCCCTGTGGATTTGCCTACTCTGGACATACGATACAAATGGAAATATGTAATGTACAATTTTTCGGGACTAGCTTTTTCACTATTATATTTTCAATATTAATCTAGGTCAGTGGTGGTGAACCTCTTAGAAATGAGTACCCAAACCACAGCCCCAAGCCCACTTATTTATTGTGAAGTGTCAGCACTGCAATAAACTTGTATACTGAGGTTTTAGTTTGGAAAAAAACAACTTATACATTAACATCTTTTGTCTTAAAAGAAAAACAATGTGAGTGCCATAGGTTTGGCACCATTAATCTAGGTTGTAGCAGGAATTACTAGTACTTCATTCTTTTTTATTAGCAAATAATATTCTACTCCACTGACATATCATATTTGTTTATTCATTCATCAGTTGATGGATATATGAGTTGTTTTCACTTTTTGCTGGTATGAATAATGCTGCTATAAACATCTGTGTAATTTTCATTATATAGGTCATTCACTTTGTTGGTTAAATTCATTCCTGGGTTTTTTGGAAGATATTGTGAGTGAGATTCTTTTCTTGATTTCTTCCTCAGTCATTTTATTATTGTGTGAAAAAGTTACTAGATTTTGTATCCTGCAACTTTATTAAATTTTTTAATTCTCAGTTTTTTTTTTTTTTTTTTGTACTGGGGATCAAACTCATGACCTCATGCTTGCCAGGCAGGTGCTTAAGCCACTGAGCTAAATCCCCGGCCCCTCTCAGTTATTTTTAATGCAGTCTTTAGGGTTTTCTGTAAAATCATGTGATCTTTAAATTGGGATACTTTTACCTCTTTTTTTTTCTATTTGGATATGATTTATTTCTTTTTCTTGTGTTACTGTTACGGTAAGACTCTCACAACTATATTGAGTTATAATGATAACAGTGGACATCCTTGTCTTGTTCCTGTCTCAGAGAAAATGATTTCAGTTTTTGCCATTCAGTACAATGTAGATCTGTTATATATAGCCTTTATTGTGTTGATATATCTTCTTTCTATTCTTAATTTTTTGAAGGCTTTTAAAAATTATGAATTTTGTTGACTGATTTTTTTCTGTGTATAGTGAGATGATCATATGGTTTCTATTCTTCATTCTGTTGATGTAATGTGTTATATTTGTCAATTTGCATATGTTGAGCTATCTTTGCATCCCTGGGATTGTTCATATCATATAATCTTTTTTATGTGATATTGGATTTACTTTGCTAGTGCATTTTTGAGAATTATTGCATTTACGTTCATCGCTTTTCTTCTCCTCCTCCTTCTGTTGTTGTTGTATCTTTCTTGGGTCTTAGTATCAAGGTAATGCTAGCCTTGTAGAAAGAGTTTGGGAAGGACCCTTTCCTTTTAATTCTGAAATATACTGAGAAGAATTTGTGTTAGTTTTTCTTGAAGTTTGACAAAATTAGCAGTGAACTTATCTATTTCTAGGATTTTCTTGGTTGGAAAATTTTATTTCTGATTTAATTCAGTTATTTGATATTGGCCCATTCAGTTTTTCCATGTTCTTATTGTTCAGTTTCAGTAGGTTGTATGTGTTTAGAATTCACCCACTTATTCTTGGTTTTCCAGATCGCTGGCATATAGTTGCTTTTAATAGTCCATACTGGTACTTTATATTTCTATGGTATTAGTTACAATGTCTTTTTTTTATTTGTTTGAGTCTTTTCTTTGTTGGTTAGCCTAGCTAGAGGTTTGTCACCTTTATCTTTTCAAAAAACTAACTCTTCATTAAGCTTTTGAGTCTGTTAGGCTCTATTTCACTTATTTCTGCTCATTGTTATTTCTTCTCTTCTACTTATTTTTGTGTTAGGTTTGTTCTATTTTTTTTTTTGCTGCAGTCAGTCATTCCTATAAAATTCCTTCTTCATATTTATTTTGTTGTTTCCCATATGTTTTTGCATGTTCTTTTCATATTCATTTGTTTCAAGAAATTTTGTAGCTTCCCCTTTGATTTTGACCCATTGTTTAAGTGAATTACAGTATTTAGCTAAGCTATAGCTAGGTGCTAAATATAGAAAGCTATAGAATCAACCTATGGGTGAATACATAAAAAATGTATAGGTACACAATGGAGTATTATGCAACCACAAAGAAGGATGAAATTAATGTGATTTGCAGGAAAATGGGCAGAATCAGAAATAATTAATAATGTTACAATAAGCCAGACTTAAAAAAGAAAAAACACCATGTTTTAGTTTCATACATAGAACCTTAAAAAATATACAGAGAGATAACATTAAAGTAGAAAAGGCATTAGAGAAGAGAAAGGGAATGTAGGGAGAGGCAGGGTGAGTAGGGCATGGAGATAGTCAAAAGATACTGCATACATGTATGAATCTGCCAAAATGAAATCCATTGGTTTGTGTAGTAATAAAAAGGAGAGAATATTGTTTAATTTCCATGTATTTACATTCTTTTTTGTGTGTGTTATATTGAGAAATGAACCCAGGACCTTATGTGTGCTTGGCAAGCACTGTAACATTGAGCTAAAACCCTAGCCCTTTTGTTATTGATTTCTAGTTTTGTTCCACTGTAGTTAGAGAAGATATATGCTATAACTTTGTATTTGTTAATTTGAGACTTATATTGTGGCCTAATGATGAGCATTTCATGTGCAGAAAAGAATGTGTATTCTGTATCTGTTGGATGAAATGTTCTGTAAATGTCTGTTCAGTCCATTTGGTCTATCGTGTAGTTTAACTGTGAGGTTTATGGAAATGGGGTGATGAAGTCCTCATCTGCTATTGTACTAGGATCAGTTTCTTCTTTCAGATCTTGTAATGTTTGCTTTATGTAATTTCATGTTCCAGTGTTGAATGCATGTATATTCCCAGTGTTTATTTCCTTATGTTGAATTGGTTTCTTTATTATTATATGATCACTTTTGCCCCTTTTTTTTTATAGTTTTTGAGTTGAGTCTATGTTATCCAATATATAGAGTTATTTTTTTCACTTTTGTTTTCTGTTTGCAGGGTATATATTTTTCCATTTTCAGTCTGTGTATGTCTTGTGAAGTGAATTTCTTGTAGGTAACATCTCATGGGTGTAGTTTTTAAAAAATCTATTTAACCAGCCAAAACCATTTAATTAGGGAATGTAAGCATTTATATTCAGGGTTTTTATAAATAAGTAATGATGTGCTCTTGTCTTCTATTAATTTTTTTTAGTTGTTTTCTTTTTCCCTTCTCTTCTTGTTCATCTTTGTGATTTGGTGGTATTTTGTATTGACAGGGCTTGATTCTTTTTTGTGTGTCTTAGTTTTATGTACTACTCTTTTTCATGAAGGTCATTATCATCCTTTTGCTTCTAGTGTAGGACTTCCTTAAGCATTTATTGTAAGGCCCATCTGATGGTGGTAAATTCTGTTTTGATTGTTTTGGAAACTCTTCCTCATTTATGATGGAGAGCTTTGGTGGCTCCTAGTATTTTTGGTCAGTGTTACATTGTGGATATGAAATGTTCCCCCAGCGGATTGGTCTGCTGATGGGTTTATAATTTGATGGCATTTTGGGAGATGATGGAAAATTGGAAGATGGGATCTAGTTGAAAATAATGGATCATGGAGTTGTAACCTTGGAAACTATCTTTGGTCCCCTCCTTTCTGGCCTTCCCTTGACTTCCTAACGGCCATAAAGTGAGCAGCTTTCCTTTACTAAGCCCTTCTGCCGTGCTATTTCAACCTCACCACAGGCCTAAAAACATTGGAACCAGCTGACCATGGTGAGCCTTAATAAATTTTCCTTCCTTTAAGTCATTTTTCTCAGATATTTCATCACAGTGATGAAAAGCTAACACACTCAGAAATTTTTTTGTTTCAGGACTTTGAATATGTCATCCCATTCCATTGAGGTCTGTAAAATTTCTGCTGAGAAATTTGCTGTTTAGTCTAATGTGGATTTCTTCTTTCTCTTTTATTTTTGACAATTTGATTGTAATTTGCCTTAGAGAATGGTTTTGGTTGTATTTGTTTTTTGGGCCAAGTATATTTGGTTTCTTTTGAACTTTCTGGCCCTGATGCCCATATCTTTCTCAAGATCTGAAGAATTTTCTGAAATTGTTTTGTTGAATAGATTTTTCTATGGTGTTTCCCTTCTTTTTCTTTGAGTTGATTTTTCTAAACTAAAACTTCGGTATTCAGGTTTAGTTGCAGTGTTGATACTTTGTGATAAATAAGTGAGTTTTGGGTAATAGTTTGGGCACTTGATCTTTAAAAGGTTTGTTGTCACTGGCATAGGAAAAATGATCTGATTACACATGTGATACTGCTAACTAGGGTGTCATTTTTTTCTAGAACTTCTGTGCAGAGAAAGCTAGGACATACATGTATACAAACTGAAGCACGATTACCACAATCTGTATTACTGTACTTGTCTGCATCCATCTGTATTAAAAACTATGAGTTTATACTGGTACATCTGATACCAGTCATGTGCCAGAGTCATTTAGTCTTTTTAAATTTGTAATATTTGTTATCTATGCTATATTTACTGATTTGTTCATTTCTATGAGTTTTAGGTTCACCTATATGCTCCTGTTTTTGGATATTTGCTAATTCATTAACCCTGTGTTAAAAATATTTCCTGACTAGATATATTTTTGTTTTTGTCCAGTGTTTTTTGTCTTTAACCTTAAAGAATACAGAAAAGATGGTATTCTTTCCTCTCTTTGCTATGACTGTGTTAGTCATTTTTAGTATGCCTCCTAAGGCTTTTTTTAGTGTTTTGGTTACATTTTGAGATTTTCCTCACATTCTGGTTGGTTTTATTTGTGTATAGTTTGGGGAGAGAATGTGAAACATTACTATGAGGTTCCAGGAACCTGAACTTTGCAAAAAATATACACTTAGAAAACCATTTCTCCTTATCCCTATTCTGTTGCTTCCCCAATTCTATTTTTCTCTTCTGTTTGATTATCTATCTGTAGATAGTCAATTTCTTTAATTTCAGATTTCCCCCCCTGTATTTATTTTGCAGCAGTGAACAGATATATGTGTATTTTATTACATATCCTTTATAATAAAGTCATATTATATTTTCTTTGCCCTTTGCTTTTTTTCATTGATAGTATATCCTGAAATAGCTCTTCATATAATCTCATAGGTATAAGTGTTTATATAGATTTGTTAGATAATATTAGGTTTTCATGTAGGAGGATTCCATCAATTTCATTACCACAGTGTATGAGTGTGTGTCTCCACAGATTTACCAAATGAATTTGTCACTGGATTTAACATAGTTTTGTGGTTTGATAGACAAGAATTGTTATTTCAATGTTGTTTTAATTTGTGTATCTCTACAGTAATTATGTGTGGGTTGGAGCTTTTTTATTTAATAGCCATTTTTATTTTTTTTTCTGAAAAAGGAAAAACATAAAGAAACACTTTTGTAGATGCTTCTCCACCATTTTTTGAAGTTTATTCTTTGTTCTCAATTTTAAAGATTTCTTTGTTCAGCAGTTTTTTTTTTTTTTTTTTTTTTGGTGTGTGTGTGGTATCAGGAATCAAACTGATGACCTTGTGCTTGCCAGGCTGGCCCTGTGCTGCTGAGCTGTCTGCCCAACTCTAAAGATTTCTTTGTGTATCGTCTGTTAAACTCAGCCAAAGAGAATACCTCTTTTTACTAAAGTAGTCTTCAGTAAAATTCTGACCTGTACGTCTGACTGAGAAGACTTTGATCACATGTCTTCCATGGAACCAATCAGAGGGATGAAATTATCTGATTGGCTAAGTTCTGGTCACGTGTTAACCTTCCAAGTGGATGCTAGGACAGAGAACGCTCGGCTCTGTGTGAGAGTAGTAATAGAAGATGTAGTTGTGACAGACTTGTGTGTCTGATTTTTACTTTCATGGTGTCAGTTAGGCGGAGACTGGGAAGAGGTGCTCTTCTGAAGGAAAAGTAAGTGGTTATTCTCAGAAAAGAGGGCAGTGAATACTAGTCACGCTTAAAAGTCTGTCAGTTTTCTTTAAAATTTGCTTCCTCATTCCCTTAAATAATTTTGAAAACCTGTACCTCTTTACGTATTTTTAACATCTAGAATCCTTTCTTTTTTTTTTTTTTGTACCGGGGATCGAATTCTCAACCACACACTTGCCAGGCTGCCGCTGTGCCGCTGAGCTATATTCCCAGCCCCGACATGTGCCATTTTAAAACTGAGTAAATTATTGTCAGGAAGGGTAATTTTCACAGTTATGTGCAAATTGATATTTTGAAATACAGCTGTTACTGGGCCCGGGATATAGCTCAGTGGCACAAGCGCCTACCTGGGAAGTGCGAGGTTGCGAGTTCGTTCCGGTACAAAAGCAAACACACAAACAGAAAACCAACTGTTACCTCATTCTTTGCTTGTATATAATAGAATGTAAATTCAACACAAATTCTATATCCCTCAACATCCGTTTTTTCAAATGTTAGACAAGCATTTTAATAATAAAAATTATTCACCTATATGTTCCTGTTTTTGGATATATCCTGTTTACTTTTTAAAAAGAAGTTTACCCTAATATATTTTGTGCTTGAATATCTTATTAGTCATGCTAATACTAGAACTGTGCTTGAATATCTTATTAGTCATGCTAATATTAGAGCTAGTGCTAATTCTTCTGAAATAAAAGTACTCATATAATTTTAAGTTTAAAAACATGTCTTTGATTTAAAGTTACCAAGGCTTAAATTTTGTTTTGTGGATTGAATTATGACTGAAAATATTATAGAGTTAATCAAAACATAGTTATAGTAAAATAGTAAACATCTCTATAATGATTAAATATAAAGTTTTGGGCTGAGCTTGGTGACAACTAAGAAACTTAGTGAGATACTGTGTGAAAAGGGTTAGGGATATAGCTCAGTGTGAAAGCTCTGGGTTCAATCCCCAATACCCCTTCTTTCCCAACAAAAAAAAAGCTTTGGAGGTAGGTTTTTTGGAGGTACTTAGGTGGGAGATGAAATGTAGGTTGTGTGTGTGTGTGTGTGTGTGTGTGTGTTTTAATAACAAGATCTCCTTGTATAGTTTAGGCTGGCCTTGAAATCATTATAATCCTCCTGACTCAGCTTCCTGAGTTGTGAGATTTAAGACATGTACCATCATGCCTTGCTTTGTAGTGCCTTCTAAAAAGTGCTTTGCAGGCAGAAGTTACTTTTAATTGTCCCATAGGTTGGACAATTAAAGTCTTAGGTTGATGCACTGTAGCTTAGGAGTTTTTACTTCCTTTGGAACAATATGCTGTGGTAATTGTATTAGTTTTGTGTAACAAATTACTGTAAGCATAGTCGTTGAAAGCATCCATTTATTTCCAATTTTTAGTACTTTGACTTTTAGAATTTACATAATTAGGTCAGGATCACCTGGATAATCTCTATCTTGAAGTAACTCATTAGGAACCTTAATTACATTTGTGGAGTCTCATCAGAGCAGCACTTAGATTAATATTTGATTGAATAACTGAGAGAAAGTTTGCATATGCCATGGGTCAAGAGTTTGGGGCCTGGAATTTTGCCTACCAGAGTAAGATTTTGCATGGGTAGGAAGTATGAGTATTTTATTTTTGGAAAGTGAGAGATAGGTGGTTGTGACTATGGGTGGTGTGTGTGTGTGTTGGTGGGAATGTGATGAGCAGTATGATGTTTGGAATAAAGATGCCTTGCCAGGCAGTGAATTTTACTAAAGATTATGTATGTAAGGTGGAATCCAGGTCCTGATTTACCTGTGTGTGCATCCCCAGGGATATATCTGTTCCATTCTGAAAACTGTTGCTTCTGTATCACAGAGATACCTTGATGCTTGATAGATAGAGATATCAGAGCAGCAAATGGAGGATTGGGCTTGGGAGTGGTGGTGGTAACAATGACAGCCACAAGAAAACCCTGATGCCAAAACAATTGCCACTTTTTTCTCCTGTCCTCAAACAGGCATTTTCTTTTTCCTGGAACAGTATTCTGTTTCCTCTCCAGGGGATAAAGAAATCTGAAGTCACAGTTTGCTCTTATCCTTATAGCTGTAACTGTTGCCTGGTAACCAGATTTCCCCTCTTCTTGCTTGTTGCCTAGGAGAGAGGAGAAAGGTAGAGAGGAGCACACTTCTGAACCTCTTAAAAGCTACTGTCCTTCCCACTCCACTCAGGACTCCTTGCTTTGAGGAGTTAGATGGACTTCCTGAAACTGGCAGTTTAGGCCCCTTAAATAGAGGGGTCCTGGTCCTCATGAGAACATTTCCTTATGGAAAAGCCTTGACAAAGCCTCTTTCTCATTGTGGACTGCCCTAGGACAAACAGAGGATGTGCAGATGCTCCTCCAGCTTGGGGCAGACCCCACTCTGCTGGATCGACAGTCTCGGTCTGCTGTGGATGTCCTGAAGAGAAATAAGAACTTCAAAGCTATTGAGAAAATCAACAGTCACTTGGAAAAGCTGGCTACCAGTTCTAAGGACTTACCAGGTACAGTTCTAGTAAATTAACTTTTTAGGGTACAGGTAAAACTGGCTCTGTAATGTTAGATACAAATTCCTTCTTGGTATACATAGAAGGAAGAAAGACACTTCCACAATGTTCAGAAAACTTGTTTGCTTTTTTGGAAAGAAAGAATAAGATAACTTACTGAAAAAGTACCTGTGATGTTATAGGAACTTTCCCCCTTTTTAGACGGTATGGGTAATTTTTTCCATGTAAATGCACAGCAAAAAAAGAAAAAACCACGTAGAATAAGAGATAACAAAAAATCAAACCTACTCCTCAATCACTACAAGCAATTTAAAATCTATGTGTATTTCTTGATTTGTTAATTTGAGGCAGCCTCCACTGACATTCTAATATATAAGGTGAGGTGCTTGACTATCAGTCCTACTTGTTGGATTTTATCTAGTAATATTGTTATCATGTCCACTTTGTTTTTTAACTGTATTTCTTAAGTTTTCCATGGTTCATCTGTAGGTTGATTCTAAAAATTGAAAACTAATTTGGGTTGTACTTACATGGTAGTATGATTATATAAATGTTACCTTTAAAATTTTTGTATTTTGTTATTATATGTTTCCAGGATATGATTACATTCCTGTGGGGTGTTGGTACATGTGCTTATACATCTTACTTCTTTTTTCAACCTCTTTTCCCCTCCTCCTTTCTCCTCCCTCCTTCCATCTGTTGGTATTACTCTTTCTGTAACTATAAGTGTAACTGGACCCAGAGAAATAAATCAGTAAATGTTGTGAAAAATTTGCTTTTTAAATGTGGTATGCTCTTAAACATACCAGTTTGATGAAACGTGTATGTATTGTTATGCTTCCTGTACTTTTTGCACTTGTGTATGACTTGGGGCTCATGTTATCTACATAGATTTCTTTCTTAATCTGCTGGAGTACCGATTCAAGTAAGCTTTTCACGGAGGAGGCATTTATAGCTTTTATTTATTTTTGAAAATGTCTTTATTTTATCTTCATACTAATTAATAACTTGTTTGAGTGTAGGCATTGTATTTCATGAATAGTAAATTATACTTTCTCCTTACATTTTATCATCTCTTTAATTGGGGTATGTTTTACAACCACTGATATGTCGTAGTCTAATGGCAGCTTTTTCTGATGTATTCAAACATGTATGCTATCTTTAGATTTATGAAATACAGTACATAACCTGGTAACTTACACCTTTGAAGAAGTTGTTTTCTGGTCTCCATTGCTGCTGGTCAGAAGTTTGATGTCAGTCTCATTTTTTTCCTTCTAGAATTTTCTCTCTTTTTGAATTCAAGCTTTCCTCCCCATGCATCATGATGTGATTCTTTACTTGTTCTTGCCTGGCATATGCTGGTCCCTTTTAATCTGTCATTTCTAGCTTAGGAAAATTATCAGTTACTTTATTCCTTCTCAATGGTTCTTTTTTGTCTTTTTTTGTCACTACTGTTAAGTGGATGAGCTTCTTAAATATGTCTCTCCTCTTTTTCTTAATATTTTCTGCCTCCTTTTTAATTTCCAGATCTTTAACTTTTCCTTTTATAATTCAGTTGATCCATTGCTACATTTTTAAATTTGGAAAACAAGTTTTACTTTCTCAGAATTTTTTTCTTGCTCTGAATTTTTTATTGCAGCAACTTATTCTTGTTTTGCATTTGCTACATCCTGAGTTGCATTTAATGATATTAATTATATTTATATATATTTAAAGAATATTCCCTGGGCTGGGGATTTAGCTCAGTGGCACAAGTGCCTGACTAGCAGGCATGAAGTCATGAGTTTGATCCCTGGTTCAAAAAAAAAAAAAAAAGAATATTCTCTTCTTTTCTCTGAATTATTTATGTTACTTTTGGGGTTAGTTGATTTGTTTTCTTGCTTTTCTTTAGTACAATCGCTCTTTCCTAATCATCTTATGATATTTAGGTGTTTATATTTGTGAATGAAGAACTAGATTGATCAATATTTTTGAAGTGATTAGGGCATATGTCCTAGAATTATTTAAATATGTTTCTCCAGAAACACTCCCTTTCTAGAATGGATATGTGAATGCAATATCCGGGGAATGTGTGTTGGGGCAGAGGCAGTCTGTTGATGGAATGATTGCAATTGACAGAATAAGAAGAATTTTATGTGTGGGATACTCACACTGGACCTGTGTTTTAATTTTTATTTAAGCGTCTTCTATTGTTCCCATGAAGCAAAGATAATGAGGAGAGAGAAATACATTTGCCGAGTTCTCTCCCCCCTCCCCGTAGATGTCCTTTTCAAGCTGTGACATGCCATGTTTAGTTTTTAAACGACCTTATGCTTTAAGAAGTTGCAATTTAGCTGGGTGTGGTAGCACAGGCCTGTAATCCTAGCACTTGAGAGGCTGAAACAGGAAGATCATTGCGAGTTCAAGAGCTACCAAGTGAGCTCAAGGCCAGTTTGAACTTCATACCTTGTGTCAAGCAGACACCCCCCCACCAAAAAAAAGAGAAAGAAATTGTAATTTCTTCTGTGAGGTAGTATAACTATAACAAACCATTGTAAAGAACTTCCCAAGAGCTTTTGTTTCTAATCTTAGTTTTAAAATGGTTTCCACAATTTGAGAACTTTAAACTACACAGGTTACTCTGCCACTGAATATGTAGGTTTTAAAGTAACAGTGGTGAATCCCTGTTATTCCAACACTTAGGAGGCTGAGGCAGGAGGATTACGACAAATTTGAGACCAGGCTAGGCTACATAGTGAGTCCAGGGCCAGCTGAACTACATAGCAAGACCCTGTCACAAAAACAAAAAAGCAAAAAGGACACCAAAAAGGAAATGACAGATTTGTTGGCAAAATTATGTTTCATTAATGATGACTTTGATTCTCAGAATAATGCATGTATTTAGTATCATAGCCTTTAGTATGATGTTCATATGTTTAGTTTTGTTTTTATTATTTTAATATTCTTGTATAATTTTTAAATATCTTCTAATCATGAAAAATTCTGCATCTTCTGAGATAGTGTATGGAACCCAGAGAAGACTCAACAGAATCTCAGCCTATCTTCTTTTTACTCCTCAGAATTCATCTGTATTTACTTTACAGCAAAGCATGAGAGGAATATGCAACCTCAGTCCCTTCCTTGATCCATTGAAAGCACAGATGGAATTATCATCTTTGGGAAATGCTGCTGCTAGGATTTTGTACCGACATTCTTGACCAAAGAGTCTGATTTGATGATATTTTTTGAAAAAACATCTCTAGTACTAAGTACAGCACCATTAGGATACAAGTTTTTGCACCTAAATGAATGAATGAATGTTTCATTGTATAGATTAGACTTAAATATGTTAGAAAAGAAAAAAAGATGCTTTCTCCTTTAACTCTTTCCAAAAGTCTCTGCACCCCACTTTGCTGATAAGGTGCTAATTAGCATCTAGATGAGAAATAAAGCTTGAGAGATAAGGGATCTTGTTGAAGATTTCTGCTGTTCTCTAAATTAGCCTTGCCAGTGTTAACATGCACACAAATCTTTGATTCACCAGGTTTCCTCACCAGGTGCCAGGGGATGTCAGAGACCACTTTGAGAAGCAAAGTTTTAACCTTAAATAGTCAAGATTGTAGAACTGTTTTTATTTGCCTTTCATGACCACCACCAGATGGCAACATACCCACTTTCTTTAGTGTCCTTCAGCCCTTTGCTTAAGTCCAAGAACAAATTAATAGCCTTTGCTTTGTAATTGTGATCTTGCTGATTCACTTTAGTTTTGTCTTTTCTAGTGAACTCAAATCCAGTCCAACAGTGTGCTAAACCCCAGGAGATTACCTTACCTCTTTTCAGTTAACCCAGCATGGGATATTGATTTAAAGGATATCTGTCATATCCCCTCTCTGAACCAGTCTTTTTTTTTTTTTTTTTTTTGGTACCAGGGGTCAAACTCACGACCTTGTGCTTGTGCTACTGAGCTAAATCCCTGGCCCCTGAACCAATGTTTGAATCTTTTTAAAAAACATATATGAGATATAGGAAAGAAAATATTAATACTTTATAGATGTATTTGTTGTAAAAATTAATGTTTGTGATTTGATCAGTCTTAACCCATACATTTATAGTTATATATTTTTATTTTCTTTTAAAAATAGATATGTTAATTTAACTTGATAAAGTTGAGTGTAATATTTGCCTTTTGAATACCTTGAAAGAAAGTTTTTGGGCAAAAATAAGACCTCTTATTTTGAAATGATTTATTTATGTTTCCTAGTATTTCTGAGCACTGTTGCAACTTCATAAGACCAATTAATTTTTAATTTCAAATATGTTTATAGATAGTTACTGAATACAAACATTATGGAAAAATATAGTATAAAATTTTATTGCAGTTATAGTTTGGCATTTTGTTTTTTGAGACAGGATCTCTCTATATAGTTCAGATTGTTCTTGAACTCATTATGTAGCTCAGGCGGTCCTTGAATGTGTGGTGATTCTCCTGCCTCAGCCTCACGAGTGCTGGGATTACAGGCATGCACCACCACACAGCAAATTTGGCATATTTTTATTGAGTCTCTCTTATTATTTAGTTAGTGGTCATTTTTTAAAAAAGTCTGATTAAAATGTATAAGCAACTTTGTATCCTGATGTTTCTTTTTTCTCTTATTTTGCTCCCAGTAAATTTAGAAAAAAAAATAGAAAAGTTCAGTGAAATAAACAAGTTATCACCCACAGTCTTTCTATCCAGGGATACCATTTGTCATATTTAGAATCTTCTATACATTTTCTTCTATGCATTTTTATGTTCTTGATGACATGCTCTGATTTATTTTTTCCTTAATGCCTAATCTATAACTACCTTCTGAGCCATGTAATCATGTGTTAATTACATAGATATTTCTAATTCTCTTTATTGTCAAGCTTAGTGCATTTCTGTTCATTTTCATGTAGCTTTTATATGAATTTTCCTGGAGGAAGAATGATCTTCCTGAAAAGTTTTGAATGGCATTGTGCAGGGATAAAGGCAGCAAGTCTTTATTGATTTGATAGTGAGAGAAGTTCTTTTACCAAGGATCCTATTATTTTGTGTACTGTGAGTTTGTTGTATTTTAGAATGAAAATACTGCATAGTCCAGGCATGCTAGCCAGACATTGTTACATTACCCACATGTTTTCTATTTCAGGGTGAGATTCCAGCTAAGGTAATATGGTTCCTTCCTTGGCAAATGGTTCCCATTTTCTGTTCTCTGGGGTATGATACTGTAGCAGACCGAACTTACACCTGGCACTTGAAGATCTCTTGATTAGAAAGCGATGAATGATTTTGCCTCAGAAGTTAGTGTGTGCTTGTTGTTGGTGTTCTGACGTGATCTGCTAAAATGTGATCTAGGTGTGTAGCAGAAAGTGTATCAGATAAAGTCAGACCTACGCCTGCCCTTTCCCTTCCCTCTGGGTCTCTTTTACCATTTCAGTATGCTACCTGACATTGGTATGCCTTTACTTTGAAAATTCAGCGAGCGAGGCTTGCCTTGTTCTCAAGAACTGTCTTTGGGTTTATAGAGCCTTGTTTTTTTTTTTTTTTGTTTTTGTTTCGTTTTGCTTTTTGAGACAGGGTCTTGCTATATATTTCTGTCTGGCCTTTAACTTGCAGCAATCCTCCTTCATCAGCCTCCCAAGTGCTGGGATCATGGGTATGCAACATCGCATCCAGTTTTAGAGCTTGTTTCGTTTATGCTCCTTCAAACTAGAAGTGCCTGGAAATTTCCATCCTTAATATACCTTAGCTAGTGAATAATAGGTATTAGACCAGGAAGCCCCAGTTCTCTTGACTTACGTGGGGACTGTTCTTAGATGTGAGTTATAACT
>PVJX010023173.1:0-13934 GCA_004027295.1 Dolichotis patagonum | reverse complement strand
GAGATGCCTCCTTACTTAACTTGGGCTTTTCTACTTGCTAATATGACAAATAGATTTGGGTAGCTGGCATATAGTTGGATGTTGCCATTGTGCTAAGCTACTATCTTGCTGTTACTTCCCAAAATTTTTATATCAGTTATTTGAATAAACTATCCTAAAGTTTAGTAGCTTTAAAAAGAAGCATTTATTTAGCTCTTGATTTGTATTTTGTTTGAGTTATTCTTAGTTTTAGCTGAACTCTTTCAAGTATGTGCAATCTTTTCTGATCTTGGCTGATCAGTATTTATAAGGCTCAGTTTGGATAAGGAACTGATTCCTTTTTGTTGTATTTTGTCTCTTATCTCCCATTAAGGCTAACCTGGACTTGTTCTCATGGCCAATAGAAGTATGTAAAGCTTCTTAAGATCCAGGCTATTACTGGCATAAAAATCACGTCCACTGTGGTCTATTGCTCATAACAAGTCAAAAAAACCAGGCGAGAATTAAGGGAAGTTTAGTTGAGTGGGAATAGTTTCCATTTCTTGATGAGAAGACTTGTAAAGTCATATTGCAAAGGATGTGAATACTTGGAAGGGTGGAGAATTGTTATTTTTACAATCTGCTACAGCTGTGATCTTTATGCAGCAGCATTGCTTGGTGGTGTTTTTTAGGATTCAGCAATGGTGAAGGAACTATTAGTGAGATCAACATTTTCCAGAAGACCTCTAAGCGGCTGGTACAGTATATGAACTTAAGAAACTGGTTACTGCATAAAAAATTTCTAAAGCAGAAAGTAGTTCAGAGGTTCTTGTGCCTCCTTTTGCTCTACAAGGTATATTTCTTCACAATGTTCGGTTGTGCTAAAGATAACTGATTAAAACTTCTAAGGGTTGGGGACTTGTAGCTCAGTGAAAGAATGCATGCATAGCATGCATGAAGTCAGGATTCTACCTCCAGCACTACAAAAGCTAAACTCTTTTCTAGTATCTTAAAAAGCTAATTTCTAAAAATAAAGATAATGCATCTACGTGTAAAATATTCAGACAACACAGAACATTCTTGAGTGAAAAATCTATCATGAGCACCTGAACTAAAAGTCTCTAAACTCCCATCCTTAGAGGTAACCTTTGTTACTAGTTTTTCATTTATCCTATCAAGTTATTCTTTGCATATGCAGTAGGTTTTTACTAACCCAGGGCCTTCTCTATTCTATAGATTTTGTCTACTATTAGAATATGGTTATTGTAGAGTTGAATATTAATTTTTTTCTTTGTGAGAAAATTGGGGAATTGCCTGAAAAAAGAACTTTAGATGACAAATTTCACATACTTGTGGAAGATTCTAGGAACACTGAGACTGAGATGTCTCAATTTTATAGAGAACGTTGGAACTTATTGCCAGAGGAACTAAAATGCAGCATAGTACATGCAACATAGTAGTTAAGGTTTGAACTTACACTTTTGAGTCTTGGCTCTTCCACTTGCCAGATCTATGACCTTGTGCAAGTTATTTATCTCTTTGAGGCTCAGTTTTGTCTCCCTGCTTCACTGGGGAGCTAACCTTGTAAGATAATGGATGTGAAACACTTATTCTAATATCTTGCTTATAACATGATAATACTTTTTATCTGTCAGAGTGAGTTGCTGGTGAATTTGAGTTTAAAATTATCCCTTTCTTTCTTACATATGAATGAGCATACCCAAGATTCTAGGATGGAGCCACCATGTATAAGTTCTATTAAATGTAGACATTCTGTGCAAACCATATCTAAAGAGCATTGTTTGGTTTTGGACCTAATATCATATGATCTGTCAAGACTGTCATCATTTATATTTACTTAGGGTTGTGAAAATAACACTTGACTTAATTGGTGTTTGGTCAAAATCCCATAGGAGGCCATAGGATGGAAATGCTATTTCTTCAATGTTCTTTATGTCTTATGATCTACATTCTTGAGCTCTCTTTCTGTGGGAATTGTGTATGTCCTGTGCACTTCTCTCTGTCTCTGTCTCTGTCTCTGTCTCTATCTCTGTCTTTGTCTCTCTCTCTTTGTCTCTCTGTCTCTCTCTGTCTCTCTCTCTCTGTCTGTCTCTCTCTCTTTCTCTCTCTCTCTCTTGCAAGATTACTGTCCCTTTTTTCTCTGCTTTGTTATTCTTGGAGTTTTTAACAGTCTTTCCACACTGCTCTACCACAGTTGAGTAGGTTTCTAATCCATCTAACTCTTTTTGACTCATTTTTCCCTCTTTCCACATTTACTCTCCTCTTTGTATCCTTAGCTGTTCATAGGGTGGAATGTATAGAACTGTTTTCTTCAAGTGACAGACTCAAATTGGCTTAAATAGTAAAAAAAAATGACTTGACAGTCGTGCTAGAAATGTTAGAGTTGGCTGCAGGGATGTACTATTTCCTGTTTTCAACTCAGCTGTCCTCTGATCAGCTTTCACCTTAGACTATCAGTGGAAATAAATCCAGGTCTCTAACTTCTGACTTGTCTAGCATTTCTGGACTTGTGGATCCTTCCCTCTCACACAGTGGTTTGAACAAAAGTCCTAGACTTTATTTTTATTCCCTGAAACAGAAACTGTAGTCAGGAAGATAGAGAGCCTTTTTTTTTTTGGTACCAGGAATCGAACTCAGGGCCTCGTGCTTGCCAAGCAGGCATGGCACCACTGAGCTACACCCCTGGCCTGAATAGAGGGTCTTGATTGCTCTGGCCTAAGTTACATGCTGGCCCATACCTCAGTAGAACATGTGGAAGGGTGGGAGTCTGGTATTACCAAAAGATGTGTGAATAGATTCTGGGGAATAAAGGTTGAAAATGTCTATTTTGAAAGTTTGCCTTTTACACTTTTATGATAATACTGATTCTTATTAAAATAAGATAATAGACTAGCCTATATGTATTTTTATTTTAAATTAATATTAAAATGAATATTCATTTTAGAAAATTTAGAAAAAGATGGGAAGCAAAAACCAGCAAGTACAAATCAATTTGCTCTTACTTAGGTAACTTTTGATTTTTTCGTGTCTACTCTTCCTCCCTACTTTCTACCTGGTAGGATTGCCAGATCAAATACAGAATGCTTTAGAGATTTGAATTTCAAATAAACAATAGTTTTATTTTTAATTTAAGTAAGTCCCAAATATTGCATGAGTTATACTAAAACTGTATTGGTTCATTTGAGATTCAAGTTTAATATTTTATTTTCCTGTGTTTTTTTTACTAACTGTGGCAATCTACTTACTGAAGATCTATTTAAAAAGTTTTTCACACTTCAGATTCTCCATCAGTGTGAAATGGTATTACCATTATCTTGTCTCCAGACATCAAAGATCAGAAGGAAAAACTTACTTATAATGATAATACAAAACTAAGAAATGAAGAATAAGCTGTTCTCTCGCCATTACCTCAAAACTCTTGACTTTTTATTTATCCTATAACATCTCCCTATATTTCTTCATTTTTTAAGCAGGGCATGCGCAATATGAAAAATGTAAGTCAGGCTTTTTTCTGACTCCAGTGTTTGCACTGAATTTAAATAGTCTGCCTTCAGACACAATCATCATTCTTCTGTCTGTAGAGCCAACTCTGTGTCCTCCACAGGACATTTCTAATCTCCAGAGCCTGAGGGTTAGTACTTGCATGATGGTTAAGAAATTTACTTACAGTGGTTAAACAGTTTGATTAAAGTAATTAATTATTTACCTATAGTTTACCCAGTGCTTAAAAGTATTGACCTATCATTCAAGTTAATTATGTATGTATGTTGGGTTATGTTTGGGAGAGGAAGGTAAATCATATGAACCTTTTTTGGAGAGTGGTTTATTCTTATTTTTGGAAGAAATTCCTCCTGACCTGATCTGTGACATTAATCAAGACTGTGCCAACAACTTCATCAAGTTATTACTGAAAAAAAAGAAATGGCCTGAAGTGCTGCTGCTGCTGACACGCAAAGTACCACTTGGAGACTGCTTCCTTAAAGACTGCAACCTCTCGGACCTCGACATCTGCACCATCATTCCCCACCTCAGCACCTGGGACCAGCGGAAGACACAGCTCTTGGGCCTCCTGATAGATAGTGGAGGTGAGAATGTTTAGGTTGAAAACAATGGAGAGTTGTCCCAGTGGTCTGGCTTTTCCTTGATTTTGGAGACATCGAGAAATTCTCCCTTGCTTTGCCCTCTGTATCTTCTTGTTTTGAAACAGTGATGAAGGTTAATGCCCTGTAAGTGAGCTGCCCTATAGCAGTGATGACGAACCTATGGCATGTGTGCCACAGCAGGCTGTTTGTATCACTGAAAGCTCTAAAATGTTTGCCATCATTGTCCAATAGAAACCCTGGATTTTTGTGAATTCTAGTTTCTCCTGTTGTGTTTCTATTTTTTTGTGTGAGAAACATCAAGTGTGTGGAAGATCCTTGGTCCTAGTTTAGTCCACAGTGGTTAACTCTATCTAACCTCTGGTTAGACTTTTCCATGCCTGTTATATTGTATGACTTTTTGTCAATTTTTGTGGCACTCTTTTCTAATTAGTAGTTTGGAATTTGGAAGAAACAGTCAAGTAATTAGTGGGTAGAAACATTTATTGTTTTAATCATAACAATCACACAAGACTGAGTGTGTGTCCAGAGTGTGCAGATATTTTGTTAGGTTGGGTTTTATTGTAAAAATAATTTAGAAACACCAACCTTCTCTCATCTCACTCTTGTGTGGTTTTCTGCTTGCTTTGCTATGTAAGAGGAAATACCCTTTATAGGGAGCAATAACACATTGAATCCTCAGCCCACAAATTGCCATATACAAAGTGTAAAACCTTTAGGTATTGGCTTTACCCACAGCTTTCAGGAGGTAAATGCAGTGCCTTCTACCATTTATTTCTTAAGATACCTTCCTTGTTAACTGTCTTTGCTTAACAACTATGCTTTCATGGAATTCTTGTTTTATTCATTGATTCGGCAAGCACTACAGAACATCTCTTAGGGTCAAGTGCTAGGAACCAAGTCACCAGGGTAGATGCACAGCTGCTACAGACAAGTAGAGAAGGGCTGCAGATCTATAGTGGGTGTAGTGGGCAGATCCATAGTTAGGTGAGGACAGGGACCCTGTGTACACTGAGCTAAAAGAAAGGTGATATAGGGAGTGAAGAGGTGTCAGTGAAGGTAGCAATCGAGGGTAGATGCTTAATAGAAGCAGAGAATATAGGAAATGTGTTCATATCTTGATCACCTACTGTGTGTCAGGTATGTTATTACACAAATATGCAGATTTCCATTGTTCTTCTGCTTTGCTATCTCTCTAGGGCAATACTTAGTGGGAACTATGGTCCTTGGTAGAAGGAAAAGAGGGACTGGAGAAATGAGGGGGCAAGACCCAAGGACATGGCACTTGAAGCAGTAGAGCTTTCACCTTGAGGGTACTGCAAAGCGTTTGCCTCTCATTAAAGGGTGACAGGAGGATCTCAGGGAGGTCAGTGTCAGCTCTTCCCTTGCACCTAAATGGCAGAAGCAGTCCCAGCCTCCTTGGTTGAGTCATGCTGTACCTCTTCCCAGGGATGTAGCTTACAGGTTCCATTCTTTTCTCCTTTCTTCCAGCCTTGCCCGAAGGACTTCAGGAGAGCCAGGAGAGGCCACTTCTTCTGTGCCTAAAAAATGAGGACTTTGAGTTGGCTTTTCTTCTCTTGACCAAGGGTGCAGATCCCCGTGGTATTTCTTTGATGGAAGGTGATACCCCTTTGCATGCAGCACTCCACATTTTTCTAGATATCAATGGTAAGACCTATTTTTTGAAAAGCAGTCTTCCTTGAGGGGATAGCTAGATATTAGAGTTGATACTGTACTTTTTGCTCTTTTGATTTGGGCTAGCCAGTGATCTGAAAAAGGTACATTTCTTGGCCAGATCACCCTATATATCCCTGCCTCTTACCCATATCAGTGGGAAGAAATGACCATCATGGTGAATAGTCATGGTGGGTACATTGAAGATTTTTAAATTTCCAAGTCACATGTCAGTAGCTGATAGACACTTTCCATTAGTTTATACTATTTTCAAGAATACTGATGTGAAAGAATATTATAAGTTTCTTTCAGGAGGTACTACTGAATTTTAGGTTGGATAATTCTTCGTTGTCAAGGGCTATCATATATATTGTAGAATAGTTAGCAATATCCTCTGCCTCTACCTGCTAGCTGCCAGTGGCACCCTTCTGGTTTTGATGGAGAAAAATGTCTTCAGACATTGCCAAATATCCTGTAGGGAACAAATGCCCCTTTGAGAATCATTGGGTTATTCAATGGGTATCAGATACTTGGGGAATGTCAGAGCTTTGAGATGCCCTTGGTTGGCACCTGTCTCAAACCCAAAGTCTGGTATCTTGAAAAGAATATCCCAGAATTCATAGGATTTTGTTTGTCTTTCAGCTGACATTGGTTATAAATTCCTCAGCCATCTGCTAGATCTATTCTTGTCCAACCCAGCTGAATTTTATTACCTTGACCCAAACAGCCAGGACAGCAATGGGAACACACTGATGCACATCCTCTTTCAGAAGGGTATGCTGAAGCGCATGAAGAAACTGATAGACCTGCTGGTGAGGTTCAATATCAACTTCAACTTGAAGAATAAAGAAGGCAAAGACGTTCGGCACCGTATTAAGAAGAATGATGCTCTGCTTGTGACCTGGAACAAAGCACTGGAGGACAGTAAGCGAAAGGGTCGACAAGACCCTACTGCTCACCTGGGAAAGCTTTCAAGGTCTTCTGCTCCTGGTCATACATCTCAGCTCAAGTCCCAGGATTCCTTTAAGTCACTCTCTTGTGGCTTCACAATGGGAACCCTCTCTGAAGACGTCAAAGTTTCTGATAGTTGGAAAATTCTCCCTGATGGCCAGGTAATCAGGCAGGGGCCTGCAGCTACCAAGTCACACTCCCAGAGAGACCGTCTTGTGCAAGACATTACAGTTTTGATGCAGGGGGTTGAATTTGATATGTCTTTTCTAGGGGACTATCGTCAGCCTCTGGAAGTAGAAGCTGGCATGAAAGGAAAGAAAGATAAACTTCGACACACCCTGAGTATGGGGATCTCTGACTGTAGTGGGAGCGACTCTGCTGTCTCAGAGGCAGGGGATGGACATGTACAAGTAGGCCTTGGGGCCTCACAGCTTGTTCCTGCTGGTAACAGAGGAAGGGTGGGTAGTGATGATCAGGATAGCTTGAGCAGGCAAGAGATTGAGGCCTGCCTCCAGGACTTTGATAATATGACCTGGGAAATCGAGTGTACGTCAGAAATGCTGAAGAAGCTGTCCAGTAAGGTTATGACTAAGGTTATAAAGAAGAAAATTATCCTTGCCATCCAACAGCTAGGGAATGGGGAGTGGACCCAGGGCCTGCAGAAGCGACTGAAGCACCTGAAAGGAAATATCCAGCTCTTCGAAGCAAAGTTGGACAAAGGAGCTAGAATGCTGTGGGAGCTTGCCATTGATTTCTCCCCTCGATGCAGTGAAAATCCAGAGAAAATCATTGCTTCAGAGCGGAACACATACTCTATGGAGAAATCGGGGAGGGTCTACACAGAAATCATCCGTATCTGGGACATTGTCTTAGATCACTGCAAACTGTCAGATTCTATCATGGCCATCTGCAGTGCCTATAATCGGGGGTTGTCCTGTGTCTTACGCAAGAAACTAAAGGGTATCAACAAAGACCAAGTGCTTGCTAACAAGAAAATCCAAAAGCGTATACCCCGATGCTATGTGGAGGACACAGAGGCAGAGAAGAGCAGGGAGTGTAAGGACCCTGAGTACTTTCCCCCAGCCAGTGCAGTGGAGACAGAGTACAACATTATGAAGTTCCACAGCTTCAGCACCAACATGGCTTTCAATATTCTTAATGATATGACAGTGACAGTGGAGTATCCCTTCCGGGTGGGTGAGCTTGAGCATGCAGTTATCGACCTCAATCCCAAGCCACTGGAACCTATTATCCTTATTGGGCGGAGTGGCACCGGAAAGACAACTTGTTGCTTATATAGGTTGTGGAAGAAATTCCACATTTACTGGGAAAAAGCTGAACAGTCAGGAAGCCCATTGTTGGCCAAACAAACCTGGCCAAAGAGAGGATTGGAAACAGGATCTAGAAAAGAGGATCCAGTTAGGGAGGGCGATGATGAAGAAGATGAGGAACAGAAAGGTTCCAGTGAAGTAGAAACAGTAGACAGCACAGAGGAGAAGCAGGAGAGTGAAGCCTGTCCAGGGGGAGCCCATGTGGAGTCGGCAGGGGACTTCCAGGTGGCAGAAGGATGTGTGCTGGAACATCCTCAACAACTGGAGCACTTGCATCAGATCTTTGTGACCAAGAACCATGTCTTGTGCCAGGAGGTACAAAGGAATTTTATTGAGCTTTCCAAGTCTACCAAAGCCACCAGTCACTACAAACCATTAGAACCCAATGTTCACAAACTCCAGGACCTAAGAGATGAGAACTTCCCTCTCTTTGTCACTTCCAAACAGCTGCTCCTCCTACTTGATGCCTCTATGCCGAAACCTTTTTTTCTAAGAAATGAAGATGGAAGCTTGAAAAGAACCATTGTTGGATGGTCCACACAGGAAGAATTGACCATCTCCAATTGGCAAGAAGATGAAGAGGAGGCTGAGGCCGATGGGGACTATAGTGAGGAGGATAAAGCTGTAGAACCACATACAGGTGACAGTGATCCCCGGGTTTATGTTACATTTGAGGTGTTCACCAACGAAATATGGCCCAAGATGACGAAAGGAAAAACCTCCTACAACCCTGCATTGATTTGGAAAGAAATAAAATCTTTCCTGAAGGGTTCTTTTGAGGCCCTAAGCTGTCCCCATGGGAGCCTTACTGAGGAAGCATATAAAAAACTAGGGAGGAAACGGTCCCCCAATTTCAAGGAAGATCGGAGTGAGATCTACAGCCTCTTCTGTCTGTATCAGCAGATCAGGTCCCAGAAAGGTTATTTTGATGAAGAAGATGTTTTGTACAACCTGTCCCAAAGGCTTTTGAAGCTTAAGGTGCTCCCCTGGTCCATCCATGAGCTCTACGGTGATGAGATTCAGGACTTTACCCAAGCAGAGCTGGCACTGCTGATGAAATGCATCAATGATCCCAATGCCATGTTCCTCACTGGAGACACAGCACAGAGCATCATGAAAGGTGTTGCCTTCCGCTTCAGTGATCTGCGCTCTCTCTTCCACTATGCCAGCAGAAGCACTGTAGATAAGCAATGTGTTGTCCGGAAGCCCAAGAAGATCCACCAGTTGTATCAGAATTACAGGTCCCATTCTGGTAAGTCACCTTGGGGTCACCTATGGGGGAGGGTTGCTTGAGCGATGACTTCGGGCTGCTTTTAAAGTTGCAGGATAGTTCTTGTTAGGCTTTTTAACTGATATAAGAGTCATATTTTAGAATTGGTTAGTAGATACACTCAGGAACAAAAGATCTTATTATTTCTGCCACTACTTATTCATAAATTGATGACTGAAGGTGTGATTGTGTAAAAATAGACCTTTAAATAATTATGTCTTAAGCAGTTTGCCATGGCATGAAACTATTTCAGGGAAACATATAAATTGCTTTTAGAACTTTTGTCAAAGTACCTTACAAGTATCTGGTTTAATCCATGTAAAGGGGTATACTAGTTATAAGCCATTAATACTTAATACAGATTTTCTTTCAAGGGAAAACAGTAAAGCTAGTAGTAAGAGAGAGTGAGAGACAATCAGCCACTTTTAATTTTTATGTTATGCCCCTTTGATGCTAAACAATTTACATATAGTACTTTGCTTAATACTTACAACAGCCTATAAGTTAGGCATTTTTTCCTATTGTACATAGGAGACTGAGACAGAAAGGGGTTAAGCAATACAAAAGTAATGCCAGAATCTTTCCTTTATGATTTATAGATTCTTACAAACTTCAAGTGTGTCCTCAGACAATTCACAAACAGCATGGATTATTATTTTACATGTTTAAAGACTTTAGTAGGCTAATGTCAGACATATCTTTATTTAACTGTGTATTTTTATCAAACATTTTGTTTTTGAGGTTTCTCCATGTGATACTGTGGAACATAAATTCATACATTTTAACTTCTGTTAGTATTTTATTTTATGGCTGTACCACAATTTGCTATGCAGTTTGCAATATGGGTATTAAGTTCCTGTCCTTTTTTTTTTTTATTGTGACATAGAATTCTGGACTAAAACTTCCTCTTTGAATCTATGCCACATCCTCAGATTCTTTCAATCTTGCCTTACTTTCCTAGTGTTTTCAATTTTTAGTTTTCTGGTTCGTGTGACTATGGCCATTTTCTGCAAATTGTTCTTATTCTTTGTATAGTTTTTAATAATTTATTCTTCTTATTGGTTTATAAGAATTTTTAATGAACTTTGCCTTTACATTCTTTGTTGATTTTAGATATTGGGATTTCTTTTCCCACTATGTTAAATATTTTGTTTCCTTCTGGTCTTATATATATCTATTTTACACATATATTTATTGAATATGTGGTTAGCACATAGTATGTTTAGAGAATATTTTCTCTATCTTTTGTTCCTTCCTTAAATTGAAATTCACATAGCATAAAATACTCTTTTAAAAATTTATTTAGTTTTTATCTTTTTGAGACAGGGTCTCACTATTCTGTTTGGGTCTTGAGCTCACTTTGTAACCTACACTGGTCTTAAACTTGCAGCGAAATTCCTGCCTCAGACTTGTGAGTGCTGGGATTACAGGCATCTGCCACTACACCCAGCTAAAATCCATTTGAAATGTTCAGTTTAGTGGCTTTTAATGTATTCACAAGACTGCGTAGTCTTTATCACTGAATAATTCCAAAACATTCTCATTACTACCACAAGAAACTCTATAACCATGTCACTCACTCCTCATTGCCTTCTTCCTACCACTACATGGCAAAAAAATCACCTTTGTTTTTCAATGGATTTGGCTCTTGTGGACATTGCACATAGATGGAATGACAGTATGTAGTATGTTGTATCTGGTTTCTTTTACTTTGCATGATTTCAAGGTTTACCCCATATTATGGCAAGTATCTGTATTTCATTCATTTTTATGGTTAGACAGGCTTTTATTCTTTGAATATGGCTATATGAAAAATTACTTACCTAATTTCCTGAATATTATTAAGTGGATTTCTGTTTTTCACTGTAGTAAACACTTTTGGTCCCCTTTCTGATTTTCTCATTACTGTAAGTCTTTGGTTCTTGTTAGCTCTTAGTGAAGAAGGAATCATAGTAACAAATGATTTGTTAGATTTAGCAGTTTTTATATATACTCATGATTGTTTCATATTGCATGCTTTTAATAATTATAGTATTGGAGAGTAAAATTGCTCCCTACCATTTGGTAGTAGAGCAAGAGAGACACATGAGCCCATTTAATAGTGTTCTCTTGGCCCATTGTAATCTGTCTGCTAAGGCAAAGGGTACATGGCTCCCAAGAGAGGTGGAGAGACTCAGGAATATCTTCAGTCAACCTAGCTTCAAATCCCATCACTTAGAGGCATTTATTAACTTCTCAGACCTTGGAGTCCCATTTTCAAAAGTTCAGTTGTCTCATCTGTCTCACTGCAGTGCTATGCAGATTAAATGAAATAATTTTTATGAAGGTGTCTTTTGTATATTAGATGCTTAGTCATTGTCACTTCAGAACTTAGACAAGTAGTGGTACCTGATGAACAAGCTCTTTGGAAAATCTTTTCTCTTGCTGTGAAAGTTTTTCTTAGTGTTGTCCTCTCTCAGCTAGATATAAACTTGCAGGAAAAGGATGATGGAAGCTTTGGCTGTTGCCTGCCGCTAGCATCCAGTGCTGCTGTTACCATGGTAATGTTGCTTCCAATGCTCTAAGCACCTGTGTAAGGAGACAAAAGTATTTTTTCAACCACAGTTAGTCTACACTGTCTCTTCATACGTGCATTCTAAAAGCTCTGTAATTGTTTAAGTTACATTTCTTCCTTGAGTCCTCTTTAAGAGGTAGTTTTTTTCTAATGTGACTGTAAGTTGGGAGTGAGGTTCCCACAGTGGGGATCAAATGGATATTGGAAATAAACTTGCAATTATATATAATGCCAAGGCCAGTACTGATTCTCAGGAGAAGACTAACCAAACAAACAAATCCCTCCAAAACAAAACAATCAAAAAAAACCTAAACATCTTGTGTAGTATCTGACATGTGTTTCCGTTTTATCTTAGGCATCCTCAATTTGGCATCTGGAGTGGTGGATTTACTTCAGTACTATTTCCCAGAGTCTTTTGATCGCCTTCCCAGAGATTCTGGCCTCTTTGATGGTCCCAAACCAACTGTTCTGGAGTCTTGTAGTGTAAGCGACTTAGCAATTTTGCTAAGAGGAAACAAAAGGAAAACCCAGCCTATTGAATTTGGTGCCCACCAGGTGAGCTTCTTGGGATTGTATGTTTTAAAATGAAAGACAATTTGCAATTAAAACAAGGCTTGAGAAGGTGATTATTGTACAAGGTAGTATTCAGTAGCCACTGTCCCAGAATGGATGAGTTCCAGAGATAGGTGAGTGACTTAATTGTTTTAATATTTTCCCTGTCCCAGCTGGTCAGGTCCTTGCTGGCCACCACTCTTATCTTTCTTTAATTAAAAGACAGAGCTTTACCTTTGTTTTTCTTTATAGAATTTGATGCTGTTTTGTTTTCTTCAGGTAATCTTAGTTGCCAATGAAATGGCGAAGGAGAAAATTCCAGAAGAGCTGGGGTTAGCACTTGTGCTGACAGTTTATGAAGCAAAAGGCTTGGAATTTGATGATGTTCTCCTTTATAACTTTTTTACTGACTCTGAGGTATGTCATACTGTAGTCTACGTATGAGCTGAATTTCCACTCTGGGGAAAAATTTGGAGCTGAGGATAAGAGCATGTGTGTTTGTGTTTTAGAGGATTGTCTGTGTGTTTCTTAGATGTGGATTAGACAATGATTGTGAGTTGTATCACAGTATGTCATGGACTGCTTTTCCCTTTGCCTTTCCATAGCTCTTCAGAATACCTACTGCTCAAATGCCAGTTTCCAATTTTCATTAGCTACTGTTATCCTTGGCTCTCCGGGATGCCTAATGTGGAGCATGCTCTAAGGAAAGCCTTACAAATGAAGGCGAGGGTAGCAATTTCTACCCTATGAGGGCACAACTGGGGAAAGTCAATTCATAGAAAAATAGCTCTAGGAAGACAAGTGAAGCTTGGTTCCTTCTTGTTGAATCAAGTAATATGGAGAACTAGTAGCTACCCTGCCTGGGAGCCCCCTTCTGGCATAGTTTTACTGCCACTTGGTTGCTGCCCTTGTAGATCATGATAGCTAAGAATCCCCTGATTGACACTCATCTTTCTGTCAGTGCATTGCTTGGACTTGCCTCCTGAGTCCTTTTCTTCCCAGACTTAGTTTATTATTAGGAGAGCCACCAACCCAAGACCATTATCCTGGATTTTCTAGCCACCAGTTTCTTTTTTTTTTTTTATAATTTTATTTAAAGAGGAAAAAACAAAACAAAATAAAACAGAATAAAGGGTAGCAACAATACAGTATACCAAGGAAAAAAGGAAAAGTACAACAATAAAACCTAAGAAATTATTACTTGACTAATTACATACTGACTTCTTGGAAATAGTTGTTCAAATTACAAAGTTAAAACATGTAAAGTAGACATTCAAACAGTGAGACTGTTAACAGTTTTGCTCCACGATCTGACAAAAACAACAATATGGTCATCCATCTTACCCACTCAAATATACATGCAATTATATCAATAGGGTAAAATTAAACACAACAAAACAGAGCAAAACGGATCACAAGAAAGCAATGTAAGACATAAATTTCAAAGCTAGACAATTGGAGATATTCACTCTCTATCATATTGACTCTTGTTTTCTTCCAAATAGTTGTCCATATTGTCACAT
>PVJX010023172.1:0-29616 GCA_004027295.1 Dolichotis patagonum | reverse complement strand
AAATTATCCCATGCATATTATCTGACCACAGTGCACTAAAATTGAAAACTAATGACAAAAGAAACTGCAAAACTTACATAAGCCATGAAAATTAAATAACAGGCTCTTGAACAATGAATGGGTTGCAGACGAAATCAAAGAGGAAATTAAACAATACTTATAGTTCAATGAAAATGTAACATACCAAAACCTGTGGGACACAATGAAAGCAGTCCTAACAGGGAAATATATAACAGTGAATTGTCGCATCACGAAAACAAAATGAGCACAAATAACCTAATGTTACACTTCAAGCTTCTAGAAAAAGAAGAGCAAATAAAGCCCAAAACTCATAGAAGACAGGAAATTATTGCAGAAATTATTGCAATTATTGAAGAAATTAATGCAATTAAGTGTAATAAAAATACAAAAAAATCAATGAATCAAAGAACTTGTTTTTTGAGAGAATAAACAAAATTGAAAAACCTCTAGCAGATCTTATCAAGAAAAAGAAAGAAAAAACTCAAATTCACACAATGAGGAATGAAAAGGGTGAAATTATTACAGATCCTATGGATATTCAGCAGATCAAGAATATATTCTGAAGGTCTTTGAAATATCTACTCACATGGGGCAGAAAACAAAAAAGAAATGGACAGATTTCTACAAACCTATGATTTACCAAAGCTGAATCCAGAAGGTATAACAATTTTAAATAACCCAGCTACTGAAATTGAAAATATAATTAAAAACTTACCAACAAAAAAAAGTCCATGTCCTGGTGGATTTACAGCTGAATTCTACAAGAAATTTAAAAGATTTGATGCCAATATTCCTCAAACTTTTCAATGAAATTGAAAGTGAAGCAATTTTTCCTAATTCACTCCTGGAGGCAAGTATTACTCTGATACCAAAACCAGAGAAAGATTCGACCAAAAGGAGAACTATAGGCCAATCTCACTAATAAACATTGGTGCAAAGATTGTCAATAAATTACTGACAAATAGAATGCAGCAAATCATCAAGAAGATTATACATTGTGACCAAGTGGGATTTATCTCATGAATTCAGGGATGATTGAACATATGCAAACCAATAAATGTAATATACCACATCAACAGATTCAAAGACAAAAATCACATGATCATCTCAATAGACATACAAAAAGCTTTTGGTAAAGTCCAATATTTGTTCATTTTAAAAACCCTTCTGAAACTTGGAATAGATGCTATCTACCTCAATCTGATAAAATCCATCTATGAAAAACCAACAGCCAACATTATACAAAATGGATAAAAACTGAAAACTTTCACTCTAAAATCAGGAACAAGACAAGGATATTCACTGTCACCACTCCTAATAAATATAGCTCTGGAAACATCAGCCAGAGCGATTAGACAAGAAAGAGAAATAGATGAAATAAAGATAGAAAAGGAAGAAGTTTAACCACTATTTGCAGATAACATGATACTCTACATAGAAGATCCCAAAAACTCTGTCAAAAGACTGCTAGAGTTAATAACCAAATTTAGCAGTGTAGCTGGATACAAGTCAGTACTCAAATATCAATGGCATTCCCTACACAAACAACAAACTCATTGAGAGGAAAATTATAGAAATGACACCTTTCACCATAGCATCCAAAACAATGAACTAATTAGGAATCAACCCAACAAAGGATGGAACAGATCTATATGATGAAAACTATAGTACTCTTAAAAAGGAGATTTAAGAGGATGTCAGAAAATGGAAAGATATCACTTGCTCTTGGTTAGGAAGAACTAACATTGTGAAAATGACCATACTCCCAAAACTATTATATAGATTTAATGCAATCCTGATCAAAACACTAGTAATATATCTTACAGATGTAGAGATGTAAAGAAAATAGATGTAGAGAAAACATTCTTAAAACGGAAGAGACTTACAATAGAAAAGACAATGCTTGGCATAAAAGGCAAGGTAGGAGGCATCACAATTCCTGATGTCAAAGTACACTACAAAGTTATGGTGATAAAATCAGCATGGTTGTGGCAAAAAAAAAAAAAACCAAAACAGATTTGAGGATAAATAGAACAGACTAGAAAATTCAGACACAGCTACAAAGATACTTAGCCACTTTATGTTTGACAATGGGGCTTAACATGTTCACTGGAAGAAAGACAATCTCTTTTAAAAATAGTTGTGGAAAAATTGGCTTTGCACATGCCAAAGACTGAACCTAGTCCCATGTTTCTCACCACAAATTATGCTAAAGTCAAAATGGATCAAAGACACAAATATTAAAATACAAACACTAAATCTACTGGAAGACAAGGTAGGTAGAAATCTTGGAGACATAGGAGTAAGCAAAGAGTTTATGAACAAAATGCAAACTGCATGGAAAATGCTTCCCAGAATCAACAACTGGGATTTCTTCCTATTAAAAAGTTTTAAAAGAAATACCAACAAAGTGAAGAGAAAACCCACAGAATAGGAAAGAATTTTAGCTAGCTGTTCCTCAGACAAAGTACTTATGTCTACAACATATAAAGAATTTAAAAACATCAGGCCCACAAATTCAAAGATCCAATACAAAAATGGACATCTGAAATGAGCACACATTTCTCAGATGAAGAAATACAAATGGCAGATAAATATATGAAGACATGCTCAATATCCTGGGTCATTCAAGAAATGCAAATTAAAACAACACTGTGATTCCATCTCACTCCAGAAATAATAGCTGCCATCAAGAAATCAACTGATACCAAATGTTGGCAGGGTTGTGGGGAAAAAGGAACACTTCTCCATTGCTGGTGGGAGTATAGACTGGTGCAGTCACTATGGAAATTGGTGTGGAGATTCCTCAAAAAACTAGGATTACAAGCCCCATTTTATGCAGCTATTCCCCTTCTGTATATTTTCCCAGAAAAATTTAAAATGTTATGTCACAGTGATGTATATGCGCCCATGTTTATAGTGGCATGATTTGTAATAGCTGGATCTTGGAAACAACCAAAGTGTCCATCAGCCACAGAATGGATAAAAAGATGTGATATTTTTATACAATTGAATATTACTCAACTATATAAAAGGATAATCTTGGGACTTTTATATGTAAATGGAGGCAACTTGAGACCATACTCATAAGTGAAATTAATCAAGTTCACATTTATAAAACCTTGTGATGTTATTGTTTGATTGATCACTTTTGTGCGTAGATTTTGTAACCTGAACAGCTAGTTCTGATACAACAATATGCAATATATTAACCAGTATTAATTCTCTACTTCTTTTTTGAATTTATGTATCACTTCTCTTCTTTTTTTCTGTTTTGCTTTTTAAAATAAAAGAATAGGCAGAGTTGAAAAATTCAGAAAGCACTCCAGATATACTTTTATGGAGAAAATTCTTTATTATTCTAAGTTTTTAACTCTATTTTGAAAAATAAATAGCTTCATCAGTGTAAGAATCCTAAACCCATACTAGAAAATGTTCAATTTACCACCACCATGTAGAAATACTCACAAACAGAACTTTAAGATATATTACCTACAAATATGTTTGAATAAAGAAGGCAGATAAAAATATAATGTTTATAAATACTGCAGAAATACACAGAAATACACAGGACTAACACAGTGAGAGTGAGAAATAAAAAATGAGAACAGGCCAAAAATCTAAAACAGATGATCTATTGAGGTTTTGGCCTTTCTATTCCTAATGGCATGGATTTGAATCTTTTTCCCCCATTTTTTTAAACTAAGGTTGTCTAAGGGTTTGAAAAATTTAATTGTTCAAAGAACCAATTGTTCAATTCATTGATTCATTGTATCATTTTCATTGTCTATTGCATTAATTTCTGCTGTGATCTTTATAATTTCCCCTCATGTATGAACTTTGGACTGGACTTGCTCTTCCTTTTCTAGAAGCTTGAGGTTCAACATTTGATTATTTGAGCTCACTCTGTTTTTCTGATATGGGAATTCACTAATATAAATTTCCCTCATAAGACTGTTTCATTGCATCCCATTAATTCTGGTATGTTGTATTGTATCATTGTTTAATTGGAGAAACTGCAATTCCTTCTTTAATTTCATTTCTGTTCCATTGGTTATTTAAGATACTGTTACTTAATTTCCATGTGTTTATGAAGTTCTTCTGGTTTCTTTTGCCATTGATTTCCAACTTCATGGCACTCTGTTCTGATGACATGCATGAGATAATTTCAATTCCTCTGTATTTAAGCATCTTCTATGAGCCAGTGTGCACTTGGTTTTGGAGAACATATCATGAGAAATGTGATGAGAGGAATGTGTATTTTGATATTTACCATAGAACATGCTGCTGACATCTACAAATTTCATTTGTTCAAGAACTTGGTTCAGTTCTGATAGTTCTTTGCTGATTTTTTTGTCTTTTTGATATGTCTATTTGTTACAGTGGAGTATTGAGTTCACCCATTGCAATTGTGTTAGTGCATACCTGATTGTTTATCTCTGTTAATATTTCTTATATACATTTGTGCACTGGTATTTGGAATATACATGGTTGTTACATCTTGCTCTTGTATTGTTATTTTTTACTAGAAAGTAGTGTCCATTTTTGTCTCTCTGAATCAATCTTGGCTTGAAATCCATTGTCCGCTGTTTTTCCAGATTTCTTTCAAATGGAGTATTTCTTTCCATCCTTTGACTCTCAGTCTATGAATTTCTTTTTTATTTAGAAGTGCTTCTCGAATGTGGCAGATTGTTGGATCATGATTCTTGATCCATTCTGTCACTCTTTCTTTGATTGGTCAATTGATAACATTAACATTGATGGTTATACCTGATATGTATTAACATAATCTTATTATATTATTTTTCTGTTGTTGGTTCCCTTTTATCACCCCATGTTTAATTGCTTGTGTTGCCTGGTGGACTCATTCTGTGGAGTTTGCAGTGGATTGATAACTGGTGGTCAACTTAACCAACAGCTGGACTGAATCAGCATCGTTCTGAGTGTGGATTTCCAACTTGAGGACAGTTTCCAGGAGAAAAAGAATTGGAGAGTCAGAGCAGTGTGTGGGTTCTCCAAAGTATTGTTATTTGGCACTATTGGCTCTCCTGGAGGAGCCTGTCATAATGGATCTTCTGATATGAACTTGACTATTATCATTGGTGGAGCTCAGGATTTTGTTTTTGAGAATGTCTGTGGTTCATTTTGGGGGAAATTTGGTTCTTAATTTGAGCATTGTTTCTTGGCTCCAGGGTGCCAAGATGTGTGTTGTTCAATACCCCAGAGAAGCTTGTCATGCTGACTTCCTGATATTGACTCAGCTGTTACTGAAGGAGCTTGGGACCTCATTTTTACTGAGGATGGCTGTGGTACCATTTTGGAGGTGCCCTGATCCTTATTTTGAGTGTCATTTCTTGGATTCACTGAGGAGCCCTCAGTCTACTGGCTCAGATCCTTCACCCCACTAGTATAGACTTTCTAGCTTCCACCACTGACCTTAGGGCCTTTCCATTGCAGATCAATGAAATAGACTTTAGTGAGTCATTGCTGTGGGCTCTAGGTTTTCAACTGAAATCATGGAGGTTATTGCCATAGGATCCAGACCCTCAGCAAGATTTTGTATGTCTTTAGTGTTGTGGACAGATTTCCTATACATTCATTGTATTTGATTCCTGAGATGATCACTATAAATAATACTATATATTATGTGTCCTGTATGTAATTGTTCTCCTTGCAACCCCTGACTACAACTGGGTTCATGGAGTTGTGATTCTTCTTTTCTTTTTCTAGAATGTCCTTCAGAATATTTTAAAGTACAGTTTTAGTGTTCATGATTTTCCTAAGGCATTCTTTGTCAAAGAAATCTCTAATTTCTCTATTTTGAAAGATAGTCCTGTGAGGTACATCAATCTGTATTGGAGCTTGCTTTCTTTTAGGCTTGAAATGCTTTACTCCAACTTCTCTCTGACTTGAGGGCATGAGTTAAGAACTTGCTGTGATTCTGATGGGCTTTTCTTCACAGATGCTTTGTTTCTCTTCCTTAACAGATTTTAATATTTTATTCTTGTGTTGAATTTCTGTGATCATGACTATTATATGCTTTTATGTACAGTTTTTTTAAACAGGGCTAATTGGATTTCTATATTCCTCTCTCGTCTGTATGTTAAATTATTTTTCCATGCTTAGGAAGGTCTTTGCCATTGCTTCTGTGAGTAGGTATTTTTTAAGTTATTTGCACCATCTCCTGCTTTTTCATTGACTCTGATCAATCTTATGTTGTTCGTCTTTGCATCATTCATCTACTGTTGGGTTTTTTTGTCTGCTATTTTTAGGAAATTTTTTTTTCATAATTTCTAACTACAATCTTGTCTTCTACAGCTGATACTCTGATAGTGTGTCCTCAATTTGGCTCATTCTGCTTCATAAACTTTCAATGGAATCTTTAATCTCATGGATATCTCTTTGAATCTGTTTCATAGATTTTATTTTTTCTATGTTGTACATTCATGGATTCCATCATTTGCCTAAGTTTGTCTACATTTCTTATTAACAATGTTCTGTTTTCACTAAACATGTCTTTCATTGTGGTCACCATTTCTGTAGTTATCTGAGAAATTATTTTTATTTATTTTTTTCTAGAGCCTCATTCATCTGCTTTGTTTCTTCCACTGTTGTCATTTCAGCGAGTCCAGGTGGGTGTCTTTCAAACTGTTCCACCTCATTGACCACTGAGTTGGTCTTTGGTGAGCTTGACTAACAGATCCCTCAGGAAGGCCATCAACATCTACTTTGGAGTGTGTATCCCAGTAACATGGAAAACAGAAGAAATGAACAGGTTCTCAGAAACATATGATTTATAAAATCTGTATCAAGAGAATATAAAAATTCTAAATAAACCAATATCAGTCAGTAGAATTGAAGACGCAATTAAAAACCTACCAGCAAAGAAAAGTCCAGCCTTGATAATTCATTGCTGAATTATACAAGAAATTTAGAGAGGATCAACCGCTGTGATTTCTCAAACTCTTTAATGAAATTCAAAGGGGAGCAATACTCCCAAATCCATTCCCAGAAGCAAGTATTGCCTGAATACCAAAATCAGAGAAGGATGTAATAACAAAAACAAAAAGAGAACTACAGGCCAAATTCCTGACAAATATAGACATAAAAATCATCAGTAAGATACTGGAAAAAGAAATTCAAAAGATTGTCAAGAACTAAACACCATTATCAAGTAGGATTCATCCCAGAGATGCAGAGATGTTTCAATATACCAAATGAATGAATGTAATACTCCATATTAATAGAGCCAAGAGCAAACCCACATAATAATCTCAATAATGCAGAGAAAGTGTATGAGAAAGTCCAACATCCATTAATGATAAAAACTACAGAAAATTGTAGTAGATTTTTTTTATCTAAATCTGATAAAAGCCATCTATGAAAAATCAACAATCAACATCATATTAAATACACCAAACCTGAAAACTTTCACTCTAAACTATGGAACAAAACAAAGATTTTCACTGTCACTGTTTTATTCAGTAGAGTTCTAAAAACTTTAGCCAGAGCAATTAGAGAAGAAAAAGAAATAAGTAAGAAAGTAGAAGTCAAATTATTATCTATGAATGACATCATACTATACATAGAGGACCCCAAAACTCCACTGAAATAATTCTATATTTAACAATCAAATTCAGCAGTGTAGTTGGATACAAAATAAACACTCAAAACTCAATAACATTCCTATTCACAAGTAACAAATTTACTAAGAGAGAAATTAGAGAAACAAACCTTTCACAATAGCATAAAAAACACCTAGTAATCAATCTAATGAAAGAAGATGCAGACCTTTACATTGAAAACTACAGTACTCTGAAAAAGGAGATTGAAGAAGACATCAGACATCAGAAAATGGAGCAATATCTTTTTTTTCCTTGAGAAAGAAAAACCAATACAGTAAAAATGGCCACACTTCCAAAATTGCTATAAAATTAATGCAATTCCAATCAGAACATGAACAGTATATCTCACAGAACTAGAGAAAAAAGAATCCTAAACTTCATTCAGATCCAGAAGAGATGCAGAATAGCAAAAGCAATTCTGGGCAACAAGGGCAAGGCAGGGAAATGGGAAGAAAAAGCTCAAAAGAGAAGAGGAACAAGGGAAGAGAAGAGGCAAAGGGAAGAATAGGCAACAAAAAAATAGAAGGAAAAATAAGCAAAGCTTGTGTGGATAATGAAGGGAAGAAAAGTGAAGGGAAGGGAGAGGAATGGGAAAAGAAGAGGAAGCAAGCTCTATCTTGTACAAGTACTAATTCCATTATGTATATCTAAAATGTAGGAGTAAATTTTTTTAAATAGGGACCTGAATCATGTTTTCAAAAGATCTCTCTGATTACAGAGTGGAGGGTGTCTATAAAAAGATAACTGGTCAGAAAAAAAGTTTAAAATACAATGTCAAGAAGAGTATACTAATTAAAGGAGGACCTTACCACACTGAACAACTGGAAGACACCTGGCTGACATTCACAGGAGATAATGGATAAAAGGGGCATGTGCTGAGTTAAGAGAGGAATCAGGCTTCATTAGCTGAAGATGTTTCAGAAAATTATTCTGTTTTCAATTGCAAATTAATTGGACAGTGTTTATTCCCATAGATTTAATTAGTAGAGTTATTTTAAAATTCAAGTGTAAAAAATGACCTTTTATTCAGACAATACTTGACTTTAGTTTCTAAAAAGGAATCTGTCTTGTAAATAATCATGTATTCCGCAAGTAAATTAATTTCAGATCTTCAAAAGTCACTGTTAACATAAAATATTCTACTCCAAAAAAGTATTATATTTGCAATTCAGTGGTCACTTAAGAAGGAACAGGTTAAATGCCACTTTTCCTTAGACTTACAAATAAAATTCCATATATATCACACAAGAATTCATCTAGTTATATGGGTTTTGTAAATGTTAATTTTTAAATTATTTTTTCAAATATTTTTGATATCTTGCTTTTGAATTGGCAACAAACTATAATTAATATTTTGTGTTAGCATCTGTGATTATTAAGGTAAATATAAAATAACAGATCAAGAAATAGTTAACTATGCTTTTGACTTTCCAGAAATATTTATTTTTCTGGAATAATTTAATGAACAGATACAAGTAACCTTAGTATCTCATTTAATACATCAATATTTGTAGAATATCTAAAGATAGTGTGAGAAATATTTGAACTTACTAAAACATGGCACCAAGGATCATTTTGCATCTAGCTTAGAAAGTGAAGACCAATATTATTTCCCACTTCATGGAGTTTATCTCACTGATTTGAAAAAGTAAAATTGCATCTATAGCTAGTATAATGAATTCAGAGCAGGACAAAAAATGGACCTATAAGAAACGGTATAGAGTTATACTAAACCTTTATGTAAAGAGAAATCTGTAGATCCATTTAACAAATCAACAGCATGTGTTGAAGTATGAGCTAATTATTGTGTCAAGTGAATGGCAAAGATTTGCAAAACATCATGAGTTTTATGCATCGATTTAAATTGTGGTGTTTATTTAAAAGACAAGGTTTTGATGACTTGAATATGACATTTAAATTGAATATGACATACAAATCCACATATAAATTTGGATTCATCCCCACATATTTATGTGTATTCATTTAAAAACTACTTTTCTCTTTTCTGTCCAATTCTTAAGTTAAATGATTACCTCTTTTCTTCTTTGTAATTATCATAAGTAATATTGTGATTGCCTTAGTCTAAGCTTATATCCAAATATGACCTCATCATGAAATGCACCTGTGCTCTACTGTCATCTATTCATCCTTCGTGTCTATGAAATTTTCGTGTGGAGGTTGGTCTTGCTTGGGTAATCCTCAGTGAGCAGTAGAGCACTGATTCTGTGGGTTGTTTCTTCCTGTCCTTTCTTTCGTGAAAGGATCTTATCACTGTCCATTGCCCACACACTTAAACTGAACATAGTATGTTAAAAAATATTTCTACATCAACAATGTTTATTACCCAGAAGTGTCTTGAAGTATTCTCTAAAAAATAAACAAAAGCCAATTTATATATTTAAAAAAAATTTAGAAATGGCCTATTAAATTCTCAGGGATATAGCTCAGCATCACAGTGCCTGCCTGGCAAGTACAGCATCCTGACTTTGATTTCTGGTACAAAAAAATTACATTTCAGAAATGACCTATTAGCAACATAATGTAAACTATTCTGTTGAAACGTGCATTCTAAATGCCCTGAGAAATCTGGCTTTCCCAATCTCTACAACAACAAATTCACAACCACATTGTTTTTAAATGAACAATTCTACAAATTTTAAATCACCAGTACTCTGTGAAAGCCTGTTGAGCAGCAATGTGCTCCAGCAGCAAACTATAAATCAGGAGCCAAATTTGGTCTGTTTCCTGTTTTGTGTAGATCACAAACTAAGAATTTTTTTTTGTAATTCTTAAATAGTTGGAAATATCAAAAGAAGAATATTATTTTGAGCCAAATGAGAATTCTAATCTCAGAGTCCATAAATAAAATCACTGGACAGATGGGCATGGTGGTGCACAGCTGTAGTCCCACCACTCAGGAAGCTGACAGGAGGATCACCACAAATTGGAGACCAACTTGGACTACATAATGAATTCTAGGTCAGCCTGAGCTACGAAGCAAGGCCCTGTCTCAGAAAACAATAAAGCAGAAAGTTTATTAGACAGTAGCTATGTTCATTCATTTGGATATTAGCTCTGGATATTTTCTAAGTTATAACAACAAAATTGAGAATTTGTGACAGAAGCTTAAACATGCCAATTATAAAATATTTACTATACAAACCTTCAAAGAAAAAACATTTGCTAAATTCTGGTCTGTTGTCTCAAGAAAGTCATTTATTCAACACACATTTGTATGGTGCCATGTTACTATTGTAGATGTTAATAATGCAATTGTTGTTGGTTGACAAGGAGTCCTCAGAAAAAGATGTGCCCCCATTCTAACCCTCATGACTTGTGAATGTGACCTTACTTGAAAGAAGGTCCCTTTCCAAGTATAACTAAATGGAGATGAAATTATTTTAGGTCATGTAAGAGAACCATGAATTCAATGAAACATATCCTTCAGCCAGGCATAATGGAGCCCGCTGGAGATCTCCAGCACTCTTGAGAGCCCAAGGCAAGAGGATCACAAGTTCAAAACCAGCAGTGGAAGCACCAGTTCATTATTTCCAATGGGAGACCAACCCAGGTTGAGGTAAAGTGAGTTAATAGAATTGGGATACAGTCATTGCAGTGGTGCTAGTGACAGTCAACAACCTTGTATTTTTTAACTTTTGTTCTTTATCTCCTCAACCACATATCTTAAATATATTTTGTCATCATATCTTTATGGTGGGGCAGTCTTTGACCATATTACAGTGCAACACTCTATGTTTCTTCCAACTGTCTGAAATTAGAGCAAATTCATTGGTAATATAGCTGCTTTTGCTTTGAGCTACAATCATGGCTTTCCAGTGTACTTACCAAGTGGTGTTCTAGTTAGGAATCACAGCTTCAAATGTGATTTCAGTACATTACATTTTATGATGTTGCTCCTCAGTTTTGCACACCATATTCTTGTATATTATTTCAAATAAAATGGAAAAAAAAAGTTTGCCTTTAAAAAAACCAACCTGGGAAATTTAGTGACATAGAGAGGCCATGTCTCAAAGTCCTCATAAGGGATAACAGAAAAGACATGAAGTTCACATACAATTATAAACCAAAGAATGCCTTGAGCTGCCAGAAGTTACAAAAAGCAAGGAAAAATTCTCTTCTAGAACAATTATCATTAATCCTGATATGTAAACTTCATTGGATTAAGAAATACCTAGCAGATCAGTGGAACATGCTCCTGAGCATGTACAGACGGGTCACAGAGGTATGACCTAGGATAGTACATATGGTCTCTCATTGTTCTCCAGTGTTGTTCCGCTTCTCTGCTTCCTGGCCACCATGAACTGAAAGTATTGCTCTCTACATCCTCTCCATAGGATGTTTTGCCCTTCAAGCTAGCCAGTTATTTACTAAACATGATAGCCCATTAAACCTTCCCTCCTTTAAATTTTGGGTGGCAGGGATTGTGTCCAACAACAGGAAAGATGACGTTTTGAAAATGCATGGCCTTCCTGGCACCTATATTTTAGACTTCTGATCTCTAGAAATGGAAATTAAACCACAGAGTTTGTGTAGTTTCTTAAAGCAACCTTAAGAAACTAATATAGCTGCTTATATTCTATTTTACAGATGACAGATAATATACAGAAAAATAAGTAAAATATACAGTATGTTGAATGATGATAAGTGCAACACACATTTAAAAAATTTCTTAGTATTTTTTTGTTGTTGTGGTTGTTGTTCTTTTTTTTTCTTTCCCCTTTGGAATTCTGTATTGTTGCTACCCTCTTTCTGTTTTGTTTGTTTTTTTTTTCTTCTTCTCTTTAAATAAAAAAAAAGGGTGGGTGAAGAAAAGATAGTATAGTATTTGGACAAAGGATTTCCATTTTAAAGCAGGTGACTCCTCAATATTTTAATATAGTATAATATTTAAGCAAAAATAAAAGGGGAGATGAGCATTCCAGGCAGAGGGAATCGTAAAAATAAATACTTTAGAATGAAAACATTTATGTCATTGTTTTGGAACAATTGGGAAATCTTCACATGACTTTCTGGAATAAAGAGCATCCTGATACAAGATTTTGAGCAGAAAAATGATATGAATAGTTTTTAAAATAACTATTTAGTTATTTGGAAATGAGACTATATTTAGATAAGTACAGAAATAAGATGTCTATAATTTCTAGGCAATATTGGCTGAAAAGGAATTACTTTGCTCACATATAAGATCTACAATATAACTAATGTGTATAAGTAAAAATATTACCTTTAAAAATTTTTTTATGACACAAGCAATTCCAACCCACATGCCATAGGTTGAACATACTGAGCCATATCTTATTGATAGAATATTGACAATGGTGATTGGACCAGCACAATAGTGGTGAGTACTGTCAAATTCAGATAGTATTTTGAAGGTTATATCTTGAAGATATGGGGATAGACTGGACATGAAATGTGAGACAAGGAGAACAGTTCAATATTTTCAGGTGGATATACTGCAGTGATAAATGTCCACTCCTGAGGTGAGAAATGTTCTGAATGACACAGATATGCAAGAAAAACTAGGAATTTAATTAGGATATGTGTTCATTGAGATGTCTATTAGGTTTTCAAATATAGATGTCCAATAGTTTGGATTTCACGATAGAATTTAAATTGTCAGCAAGTTTAAGAAATATTATTAATAAATACTAATTAAAGTTATAAATTGGAGAATTTAAATGAAAAAAAAATTAGTTAAAAGAAGACTTCCAAGTGAACTCACATGTTCCAATGTTAGAAATCTGAGAGATATGTGGACCCCAACAATGTAACCATAAAGAGCAGGTTACAAGACAAAAGAAAAATTGACAATGGTATCATACACACAAAATACAGATAGTGCATCAGTAACAAAGCAATCACCTTGATCTAATGGTAAATCAGATAATATATCTGGTAAATCCGATAATATAAGATCTAAAAACTGAATTAGATTTGTAAACATGGAAGTTAATATTAATCTTAATAAAAATAAGAACGGTGAAGGGTAGTACTAAAAGGATTTAAATTGAGAGAAAAATGTGATTTACTAGGAGATTAAGAATTTTTACAGAGATTATTCCTCATAATGAGGAGCAGAGAATGAAACGAGGTGGAGGAATGATAAAATATCAGTTTTATTATTTTCTGGTCATGTTGCTGTAAATAGAAATAACAATTTGTGTAGTTTTAAATTATTTTATAGCAGTGACTAAAATGATAGTAAAAGAAGAAAAAAGGAAAATTGGTGGAATGATATTATATTATTCAACTTCCCTGTTGCTAAACACAATATATGACACCTACAATTTAAAAGAGGAAAGCTTGACTTAGCTTACGGTTTCATGGAATTCAGTTCATGAATAACTGGTCCAAGGCAGAAAAGTCACGTGAGCAAGACATGGCAGAGCAAAAACCTTTAGCTCATAGACTCCAGGAAGTAGAGAAGGGGAACAGTTCCAGAGAGGAAGTGGCATGGGGCCAGACAGAATACTCAGTCATGCCTCTATGACTCACCCAGCATACACAAAAGTATGTCTCATAAATCCCCTGGCTTGATTCAAAATCAGTCAGGCTCACAATTAATCTAAACCATCACAAATATCCTTGAGTAAAAGAGAGGATCTGAGTCCTCCTCAAGTCAGAAACATGCTCAGGATATTTGCTATCTGGCATCATGAAGCTAGGATGCTATAATAAACATCTAGTCATAGTTTAAAAACAAGAATACTTAGTAAAAGTGTTGTTAGGGAAGCAAACAAAGAACCAGAAATGGCATGCTTCAAGAAATGAGGGTGAGAAAGCTAAAAATCAGAGGACAACTTCTGCAAAGAGATTTAAAAGCAGACAATATTACCAACTCTGCCGTGACAGGTAAATCAGCATGCCAAATGAAACAACTATCATATGATAATAAAACATATTTTAGACTTTAATCTTTAGGTATTCAGGAAGAAGGGAAGAAGCACAGCAAGGAACACATAAGTCATGCAGGTTACAGTAAAACACATTAGTATCAATATTTAAAGGAATTTTAATTGAAGCATTTTATTAAAACATTTGTAGTCAAATAGTTTCTATCAATTTTACTTTATCTTCTTCTTAACTTACACTTTTATTTTACTTTTATAACAATTACTGTAATAAAAAGTATGTTCTTTTTCTTTCAAAGAGAATAAAGCCAAACAAAATAAAACAGAATAGGGCAATCAAATAAAGCAGAATAAGGCAATCAAAACAAAACAGTGCATACAACACAAGACTTTAGAACAAAATGATAGGAAATCAACAATGGCTACCATAGTGTTTCTTGTTATCTTCAAAGTAGCTGTTTATAGCATAAGGCACAGCAGAATCTAACAAAACAAAACAGTAAAACAATCAATTAAAACAAATCAGTGAAATGAATACAGGGCTCCAACACAAGATAATAAGAAATAAAAAAGGCTACCTTAATATATCTTGTTATCTTCAAAATAGCTAACCATATTGTCAGATATAATAAAAACAATCAAAGAAACAAGCAAAGAATAAAACCAAACAAAATGGAACAATGAAAACTATCCAGGGCATCAAAGCAAGATAATAGGAAATTGACAATGGCTACCACCTTCCTTTTTTAGACATTTCCTCTCCTTTCACTTTCACAATTTCTGTTGTACATTTTGGATCCCACTAATTGCTTCATTTTTTTGTACTAGGGAAACAACATGATGTTCACCAACGTAAGTCCAAACCATTTCACTCATAAACATGATCTCAAGTTGCATCCATTTGCCTACAACAACCTCATGGTTATCTTTCTTCATAGATGAGTAGCTTCCCATTTTATAAAAATGCTATATCTTTCTTATGCATTTTGCAGTTGCTAAGCAAGCTACCCCCGTTTTTTTCTGGCTCCCTTTTGCATTGTTTTCTCTCCTTTGACTTTTAATCTTTGAATTTTCTGTTTAGTTAAATGTGTCTTGTGTACTGCATATTGATGGATCTTGTTTCTTGATCCACTGTCCCTGTGTTTCTTTTTATTGGTGAATAGATGCCATCTACATTAATGGTTACATCCAATGTGCACTGTCTCATCTCTGCATTGCTATTTTCCTGCCATTGGCTCCTTACTTTTCCCCTCCATTCAATAGTCTGCCTCACTCAACCATCTCCTTCTGCTGCTGTTCTTGGAACTGTGGTCATTTTTATCTCTCTCTACAATGTCTTTCAGTATTCTTTGTAGGGTTGGTTTGGTGGTCATGAACTCCTTCAGTTGTTCTTTGTCATGGAAGTGTCTTTTTCTCAATCAGCTTTGAAGGATAGTTTTGCAGGGTACACCAATCTGGGTCAGAAGTTGTTTTTGTTCAGGACATGAAATGCTTCACTCCAAGCTCTTCTTGACTTCACGGTTTGTGTTGAGAAGCCTGTTGTGTTTCTGATGGGTTTTCCTTTATAAGTGATCTGCTTCTTTTCTCTAACAGTCTTTAATATTCTGTTCTTGGGCTGAATTTCTGGGATCCTAATTATTATATGTATGGGTGGAGCTTTACTTTGGTTATGGCTAGTTGGAGTTCTATATGCCTCAATTATCTATATGTCAGGTCCTTTTCCCATGCTTGGGAAGTTATTACTGCTATTACTTCTGTAAATAGATTTTTCATGTCATTCATGTTGACTACTGCTTTTCTATTGATATCTATATGTCTTAAATTACTTTTCTTTGCATTGTCTTACAGTTGTTGAATTGTTATTTCTTGGTTCCTTGTTAGTTTTAGAAATCTTTCCTTTCATAATTGCTGACTGTGACCCTGTTTTCAAAGTCTGAAAGTCTGTCTTTAGTTTATTTCAAATGATTTTTCCAGATTTCAATGGAGTTTTTAATTTCCTGGATATTTCTTTGAGTCTGTTTCATGCATTCCAATTCTTCCCTATGTTTCTCATTCAAGGTTTCCATCATTTTCCTATGCTCTTTTTAAATCTATGTCTTCTTTACATATGCTGAGTAATCCTTTCATTGTTTGTCATTTCTTCCTTTGCCTGAGATATTATTTCTGATCTGATTTTTTTTACAGCCACATAAAGTAGTTTCTTTACTTCAATTGATGTCATCCCAGAAATTTCAGGAGAGTGGCTTCCATTTTCTTCCATGTCTATTTCTCCTATGCTTGTTCTGTGTAGGCAGGAGGCCAGAGATTGCCTTTTGCTTTTTCACTGTGACATTTTCCTGGTTTCCTCTAGACAAGCCACTTGTGAGGTCCCAAACAATTCCCACATTGGCTACCTATCCTCAGTGTAGGGAATTGGGTCAGTCACCTGCTCCTAACCTAGGTCCCCAGGGAGGTGGTGGGGTGTGAGGTGGGTTTCTCCAGACATGCATGGCTTCTCTAAGGTGTGACTGGCTGGTTCTCTAAACCTAGGCTGCTATAAGTCACTGATGGTGGCCATCAGACACATGAGGACAGGGATGACTGCTTCTTCTCCCAACCAGAGTTGGCTACCTGAAGGAGGGTCCTGATGGTGGCCCACGTGCACATGAGAGTGAGATTGACTGCTTCTTCCCCCAGTCTGTGCTGGCTGCTGGCTACCTGTGGGAGGGTCCCAGTAGTGGCAGGTATGTACCTAAATTTTCATTTAATAATATACCCACTCATTACCAGAATCCTCTGATACATCCAAATCATTAGATTTTGAAATCCAACTAAATTTTGCCCAATAACTGTCATCATTAACAGGTCGCTGATTATGACATGTCAATAAATACTTGTCCCTTAAGAAGACTTATCAACTTCACTAGGTTCACAATCTACTACTTCAAAGCCTAGGAAATTTTTTATTTTCCTACTCTTTACCTTTTTTCCTTTAACACCTAGCTCTTGATCTATCTCAGTAATGAAGTCTTCTCAAAATATATTCAACTGGTCTCAGCAGTTCAAACTATTGGATAAATTTTTACTTTATAGCACTTTGTTATACTAGCATCATTTTATTGTATACACATATGTTTTATAAAACATTACTTGACTAATTCATAGCTTGGTCAGATTTTAAGGAGTTCAAAATCATTTCCCAGGGCCAATATCTGGTAGATTACGCTGAATACACACAGTATTCAAATAAGACCAAGAACATTTCCCTCATCTTTGTAAACCTAGATATATTCTACTGACTTGCTCATCCAGTTCATGCCCATGGTTATGTAATAGCTGAACTGGCAATCAAAGATTATGGATATTTTATAACTCTTTTCTTTGGTTTAATTTGATACCTCTTTCCACTCCTACATTTTTTCAGAATAGGGTGATAGCTTTGTTTTTGAAGATATATATTCATGTCATGAAATTTCCTGGTATGTGAGAGATCATATATTTTACATGATAAAAATATAGTTGTAAAACTCTAAATAAATCAGAAACTGTTAAACACAATCATTAATGCATGGTAGAGAACATTCTAAAGTATAACTATTTAATCATTTTATCTGGCTTTTAATTTTGTCCAGTTCTACATATATCTCAAGTACAAGAACCAAAACACAAAGTTATTTATGATACTTTTCATTGTCTAAACAGTATATAGTGCTGGAAAGTCTAAAATATGTTTTATTATCATATGATAGTTGTTTCATTTGGCATACTGATTTACCTGTCACAGCAGTGTTGGTAATATTGTCTGCTTTTAAATTTTAAATAGCCCTGCACAAACTTTTTTTTCTCTGTGAACCTGAAATACTTTCTAAATTATTAATTTGTTGGTTTATTAAAATTCACTATCTTATTGAATTATAATTTTAATCACAGTTTATGAAAATATTATAGCTCCTTCTATATCAACACAAATCTAATTACTTTCTCTTTGGCTTTTTGATAACATTTTTAATCTTGACAAAATATTGTCTGATCCAGGAGGTGACTGATATAATAATATGTAAGAACAATTGATATGATAATACATAGGAATAATGAAGCCTAAACAAGAAGCATATATTCTCCTTGAGAGAAAATAAGGCTTGCTGGAATCATAAAAATTTAAATGTCAAGTGTTGCCCTGTGATTTGAAAGCCCCCTCCAAGACACATGTTAGAATTTAGTTGCGATTTTGATGATATTGAAAGATGAGACTTTTAAGAGGTGATTGGGGCATGAGGACTGTGTCCTTATGAATAAATTAGAACTCTGTTATGACTTAAATCTAGAATGTCCCCTGCAAATGTTGCAAGTTTGGATCTGGTCAGAAGGGGCAGGTCATGGTGTGTGATGCAGAAGGGTATTTTTTTTTAAACCAGGAATACTAAATTTCTTTTTATTTTTAATTTTTATTTCTGTGAGTACATGTTTGGGTATGTAGTGATTATTTGTCTCCTGGCTCCTCCCTTTTTTCTAACAGGGGGGCTGCAGCCTGCGTTGCCATAGCCGTGGCGCTGCCTAGTTCCTTTTGGGATCACGTCTTGCCACAATTTAGTCCAGGAGATGGAAAAGGAATTATCTTATATAATGTTCACCATGTTGAGTTTGATTCTTGCTTTGATCCTACCCCCCCAGTCTCAAATTTTAAGGTGGGACTGGTCGGAGGTGGCAGTACACTTGGCATGTGACATGAGTAACTCTGTCTTGCCCCAGTCTCCCTCTTTCTTTCTCTCTTCCCTGACTGTTATGATTTGGGTATCTTCTAGCTGCCAGCTCTCTCTTGGTTAATTAACAACACAGTGGACCAAGAGATGGAGAAAAGTATATAAAACAGTTAAATATTATGCACATGTACCAACTTCCCACTATGAATGTGAACATTATGTACTGCACCATGTACTAATAAAAATAAAAATAAAAGAGAAAGTGTGTTTAAAAAAGCAAAATTCTTGCTTGTGGACTTTTCGGTGTTCATTTGCCCTTCTGCTAAGTTACAATATAGCATGATGTCTCTTTGTGAAGTTCAGATCCATACTGTGGAATTTTTCTTTCTCCAGAACTATAAAACAAGTAATTTCTCTTACTTTTAAATTATACAGCCAGTAGTAGCCTATTGTAAAAAGAGAAAACAGACTAGGGAAAAGTTGAAAGTCATCTCTAAATCCACCACGATCATATTATGTAGACTTTTTTCAAGTACAGTGATATCACGGTTGTCCAATGATTCTAAGCTCAAACTTTCCACTACTACAACAGCAAACTTTGAAAACAATCTGCTCAGCATTTGTAACTTTGCTTGATAGTCAAACCAAAACTCCAAAAAGCTTGTGTAGACCCAGAGTGAAACACACCTTGAACTTTGCAACAGACACAAAGGGGTGACGTTTCAGTCTAAGTGCCATTCTCATTCAGACAACGTACAGCGCTTTGTGTTAGTGTATTAAAATATTCATCACTGTGCTTTTTCTGATTTATTTGCATAAGATGTTGTAATTATGGCTCCAAAGAAAGTCAGTGATACCAACAGTTAAGCTAAGAGGAACACTGGGAGAAGCACAATACAAAGAAATCATTACAACATTTTTTAGAGTCCTGGAAAAATGAATTTACAAGTGTAATTTTGGGGTTTCAGAACAAATTACTTGGCTTTCTATTATTACTTATAGGAAAATATGCTTAGTTCTCAGGCTTTTAAGTATTTGAACACAAATTTTGGACGAATTGAGTTCAACAACTGAAGTATCACTCTAAATTCCTTTCTCTACAACTTCAGCTTTTCTGCCAATTCAAAGAAAATTTTATGTACTTTGAAATCTCTTCTACATGAAAGATTCAATATCTCCTACATTTTTAAGCACATAGTACATGCAGCAAGAGTTTATAGGTTACATTTTCAAAAGATTGTGTGTGTGTCTCAAATTTTATTATTTGTATTGGCCAGAGGGGTTTAAAGCTCAAAGCTATCTTTATAGTATATTCTCTCCTTCCCTCTTTGTCTCTCTCTTTCATCCTTTTCTGTTCTTTTTTTTGGTAGCAGGTGTTGAACTCATGACCTCATACTTGCCAGGCAGGAGCTTATGCAGCTGAGCTAAATCCTTGGTCCTCATCCTTTTATTTTTACGTCTTCTTAAAAGCTTAATTTTAACTCTGAATTAACTATGTGTGTATGAAAATTCTTTTAGTTTGATACATAAAATTTTGTTATATTATTGGTGATAACTGCATAGTAATATATAATATGGAGATACAATTACCCAATGATGGATCTTTAAAGATTTTTCCCAGTTTGTTACAATTATAACAAAACATTGCAGCAATTCTGTATAGCTGAGAAAAATTCTGGCATTTTACTTTAATAAAAATGACTTTGATAAATGGTGTTATCATCCTTTTCTTTAGGAAGTGCTGGGGATTGAACTCAGAGCCTTGGCTGACTAGGCAGATGTCTTATTACTGAGCCAACCTGCAGCCCTAGCCCCACAAATGGTATTAAGTTGACAAGGCATATACATATTTTACAATATAATGAATACTGTATAATCTTTCCAAAAAATAGTGGAAGTGTACATCTGTTTTTCCTGTCCAGGTAATATTCAGATTCACAGTCTCCTAAGGTGATGACATGGTACTGGTAAGAATATAGATGGTAAAAATTTGTACATTTCTTATGTGTAACAGATGTCCATCAGTGTTGGAGAATTAGTCTGAATGTGAGATAGTCTGAAGTTAAAAAGAATCACTAAGAAGGTGTCACATAGTCTGAATAGGGTATAAAATGTCTTGAACTAGGACAGTGCTGGATGACAGCAGAAAAGAGCCATGGAGATGACTCTAGAGATGGAAGTTCAGTAAAGCTGATGGTTGTGTCATAAAAACTGACAAGAACTTGGAAAGAGAGAGAACATAAGTCTGAACCAGTTGAAACTCAATACACACACACACACACACACACACACACATGTTTTCAGTATCCAAACATCAATGATTAAAAAAAGACTTTATTGGATTTTGAGTTATGATAACATAAATGTAAGAGAAAGTGATCAGTGAGGAAATATTTAGTACAACACAATATAGAAACATTTGGAAGATTAAGACAAGAAACACTGACAATTTCAAACACTTTACCTAAAGACATATTCTGCTATATCTTTTGTTGCAAGCAATGATCTTTAGACAGATTAACAAATGACCCCTCTAAAACAGACTTTATGAATCTGCCTACAAACACAAATTCTTTTACAAATTATAGCAAGCTCATTAAAATAATGAAGGCAACTGTAGTGTGTATTGAATGATTCCTGGTTGCTCTGCAGTTATTATGCACATCCCTGCCCTTTGGAGATATCCTTTTCTTCCTCCTGCTTGCTCTCAGCAATTACTTCTGACTGAATCAGTTATTGCATAGCTGATTTTTTAATGCTCTCTGCGCCTTTTTTTGTTGCATAGCTAACCAGGGTTTTATTTACAGTATGTAATTAGCAGATAGTGCATTCATTTTCACACTGTGAAATCTAAGACTCTGGATGGTTGTTCATGTAGAAATCAGTCTCCCTAAACCTACATTATAAGAGTCAACAATACGTTTTGAAAATAAGAGAATTAATCCAGCAAAGAAACATGATTATTTCACCTGTAATATCCATCCTTTATCTTATTCCAAGTTTTTCATTACATTGTTGTTTTAACAAACTACCATTATTCTTGACCTAGGGGAAGTGTTTATTGCTTTGAAGTATTGCATAATTGATAACATTTATTCATTTTGTGACTTAAACTTTGTACAGGAGCATATTTTGTAAAATTTTTATTCTAATCAACTCCTGAAGAATTCAGGCTGGCAATGTGTTATAGAAATAAATTGTTAGAAATCAACAGGTATATTCAGTAGTAACTGAGTAATGAATTTACTTGAAACTTAAAGTTTATAACTAAATCTCATCCTCGATCAATTTCTAGGTAAAATTTCTTTTAAAATTATAAATGCATAAAAACTACAATTTACCATTATCTAATAGCATTAACTGCATTTATTAATATTTTCATCTGCCCATGTGTTTAACTCTCTGTAATACAAAATTTTATAAGATTGTTTTGTGTTCTTAACACTTATTTGTGCTTTATATTTGAATATGACTTTTTCCCCTTCTATATTAACTGTACTGGCTTATTTAGACAATTCCGGCAACTATTCTAGTAACTTATTTAGAGAATTTCAAAGTTCTCCTTCATTTTCAAACACCTTTCTCATTCTCTATCTTTAAATATTTTCAAATATTAATGGTTCATTTAAAGATACAAATTTAAAAAGATCTCTATATAGTATATGCATTATCTTTGGGATAAATCCATTTCAGGAAAAACATTATATTTTATTCCATCTTGAAGATACCTATAGTAGAAAATAACTGCCTCAAAAAAATGATGGGACGTGGTGAAGCACAACAGCACTGCGGAGGCTGAGGCAGGATGATTGACAGCAGTTTAAGGCCAGTCTGATCTACATTATGAGTTCAAAGGCCAGACTAAACTACATAGCAAGACCTTGTCTCAAAAAAAGTATAGTTTATATGAATTCTGATAAACTTTATATTGAAAACCTAGAAAATATCTGGCTCTAATATTCATAAAGAAGGATGTCTTTGAAAATGATAACATTATTCTTGACAAACAGAATATGAATTCCCAAGCACTGCTGATTTTCACAATGTTATCTGCCTCCAGTGATGAAAGTTTTAGTTTTTATAAAACTCAGAAAATAATGATAAATGCACTACATACTGTCTATTTAAAATATAAGTCTTCCAATTTGCCAAAGGTGGAAAACTTTAATTAAGACCTTTGTACTCTGATAGAGGAGAGAAGCACATCTAAAATTTTAAAAAGAGAAATAACAAAGAAAGTATCTGCATTGTATATTAAAAGTATCAGAGAAATATGGGACATATTGTGACATAGAAAATACAGATTTTAATTGTATATCTATGATAGAAGACAATAAGTTTAAGGTTATTATATAATTGCTAATCAGTGGTGCTAAGATTGAAAACATATGTCAGGGAGCATTCTGCAAATTTTCTCAACAAAAAATTTTACAATTCATGACAGGTGTTTAATTCACATCAAGTCCAACACTGATTTTTATATTAACTTTTGGTATCATGGTTATAGCTCTGAAATATGCTTAATTATGCACTGTAGACAACATATTCAACTTCTTCAAATTATAAAATTATAATTGAAGAATGTTTTAAAAATATCATTTGAGTCTAATGTGGCAAAATCTACTAATCTGTCAACAGCTACCTAGGTATGAAATATTTTTCAGTCAATAGTAAAGAACACAAAGATAAGGTATTTGTATAGTAACTTAGAAATATAGTACTCTCTTTGGCAGCACATATAACAATAACTTAGAAATTAAAAATGTAAAATTTTTGTATGAAATGTTTTATGAAACCAGTGCTGATACCTAAAATGAAGTGTATAAAAAGCATGTAATGTAAGACTTTTGGTTGACCTTCCAATCATTCATCTCACAGAGATAGTGGTAATTACCTAGTGGATGTCACTAGGTTTATGTGTCTTTCTCTCTTCTGTTCCTGTGTTTCCCACATCTAGTAAAAGCTGAGGTAAATGGGCAGGGAGAATTAATATATTGAATGCATTCACTCATACCCAGGTTAGACAATGATGTCACCTATTAGCTGTATTTTTTGAGTAGGAACCAAATCTTGTGCTACTCAATTGCTAAATTTACAAGACAAAAGTAATAGTATCTGCTCTAAAAGAATTTTTGTGAGGAGAAGGGAAGATAGTATATAGAAAATTTATTTATTGATATTATTTTATAATTGACTAAATTTTAATTCTTTTTCCCATAATGTTCACTGTAAATTGTATACCTTGTATATATAATCTTTCTCTTCTTTCTTTTTTCTTCCTATAGTATAGTTGTATATACAAGACAGATAGCTATACTACTAATCTCTGTTAATTTGTTAAAAAGAACAGTTTATGCTTTCATTGTTTTATTATTTGATCATTTTTTCATGCCTATCTCATAATTTGAACAACTGTTTTGTAGATAACAATATGCAATTTATTAACCAGTGTTAATCTCCTATTATTTTGTTTTGAAATTCTGTGTCATCATTTTTATTCTTTAAAAAAAATAAAATTTTTGCTCCTTGCAATCTTTAAAGAAAATTCAACTACACACAAAAACAAATAATTTCATTTTTAAAACAAATAAAACAAAATTATACAGTATCTTTAACTATAATGCAAAAAGAAATAAAATTTTAGTACGGCTGGCCATGGTGGCGCATGCATCTAGTTCCAGCATTCAGAAGCTGAGGCCAGATGAACCCAAGCTTGAAAGAAACATAAGCAACTTATTTCAAAAGAAAGAAAGAAAGAATGGAAGGAAGGAGACTGGAGATGCATCTCAGCACTGGGACCTCTCAGTTCTATTTCAATTCCCAGTACCACAATAAAAAATTACTATGAACCATGATTCAACATATAAATCATTGATGATAGCTAGTGTAGAACACATAATGAAATATTAATGTACTTACTAATGGAATTCACATGACTGGGTAATTTTAATTATAAAATGGTAGCATTTTTGTGCACTGGTGACTATAATAACACAGTAGTATCTGCTGTGATTTTTTTTGCTTGAATATTATTTGAGCATTTTTTTGCCTGAATATTCTTTGAGCATATGTTTTGTCATAACAAAACTCTACTCCCTAAATTTGCAAAATTCTATCTAGGGAAAGCTAATGTCAGTATGAAAAACCCCTGACAAAACATATTCTGATGTATGTGTACTTCACAATTGTGTAGACATGAACTTACATTTCTACTTTTTCATCTTGGAACTATAAACCAAAATGAGCTCAGTTGAGAATTCGGTTTCTTGATCTGTAAAAGCTAAGGATGGGATCATGATGTACAGCTAATAACATCCTTAAGGTGATTAAACTAAACCATATCTGTAAAGTGTTTAACAGTGTAGCTATTCCAATTATAATTATTTCCGAATATTTAGCCCGTCTACAAACATAAAGCAACTTACTATTCAGTTTTTCTCTGTAGACTTGAAAAGCTTTTAGTGAGAATTTTATCCTTCATTCTCAAAATCTCACAAGATTCAAATCTTCACAAACAACATCCTCATTCTCACCGTCACCATCATTATTATTATAATACTTACTCTGATTTGTTCTTGCTACTGTGCTCCTTCAGCTGTCCTCTCACCCGCAGTGCAGCTCCTCCTTTACTCACTCATACATTTGTACTCCTTTATATGCTGTATTCTAAATTATTTTTCATGATTACAAGAATGTTTAATGGTCCTGAAGGAAATCCTATGGTTGAAATCCAACCAAAAATCCCCTCAAGTTAAAATATTATACCTCTGACTTTTAGTTCATTTGGGCAATACAACCAGTACAGAAAACTGTATTCCAGTTGCCCTTACTGCTGCCAATGTCAAAAAGCGATGGTTCCTACATGAAAAATCACCAGAGCTGCAAATGACAGCTACCATTTTTTATCTCAACAACAATTCAGATGCCACATTTGTTGTTCAGACAAGCAGGAAAACCTCTGTGCTTTTCACCACATTATCTTCATGTGACTCAAGATAAGAGATCATTTGGGTAGTTATAGTTTTTTCAATGTTAAATATTACTGAAGATTTTCTGTATAATCAAAATGAATCAAATTTAAATACATGAGATAATATATGGTTGGATATACCCAACTAACATTTGACTAAAATTTATATTAACTAATATAATATAATTTATTATATTAACTAATATAATATTAACTAATATAATGTATATTAACTAACACTTATATTAACTAATGAAATAGATACTAGCTGCATATATATATATGCAGCTATATAGATATATATGCAGCTAGTACCTATTTTATTAGTTAATATAAATCAAGAATTAACTCATGACTTGAATTCCCAGCTTTCAATATTTGAACTATACCTAATACATATACGTAGAACACACCACCAAACAGCAGAATCTGTATTTTTTCAAGTGAACTTGAAACATTCTCCAAGATAACTCATATGGTAGAGCAAAAGAGAGGTTTCAAGGAAATTTGCTAGTATGTAAATCAAGTATGTTATCTAAATTTTAAAAAATTGGAAATCAATACAAGGACAAAATTTGAGAAATTAATATATATGTGGAAATTAAAGTGCACGTACCTTTATACACGATGAAGCAAAAAGTAATGAGAAATATCTTGAGATAAATAAAAATGAAAATATAAGATATCAAAACTAAAGTCATGTAGCTAAAGTACTGCTTAGAATTAAATGTACAGCTATAAATTCTTATCTTAAAAAGGATAAAAGCTCTCAAACCAATAACCTTACTTACCATATCAAGAAACTCAAAAAGAAATAAAGAAAATCAAACATGAAACAAGCAAAGCAAAAAATAATTAAGATTTCTTTAGAAATAGATGATAAAGAACATTTAAAACAATACAAAAAGTCAATAAACCCAAAATTTCTTACTATAAAATTATTTTAAACAGATAAGAATGTAGCTTAGTGAAACAGTATTTGTCTGGTACATGCAAAGCCCAAGATTCATGTACTTTTCAAGACCAAAGAGGGAAAGAAATTTTTAACAGTGACAAATTGCTATCTAAACTAACCAGGTAAAATAGGATGGAGAATCATGGTATTAAAATATGAATGAGGGCCAGCAATATAACTCAGGTCTTGAACCTGCCTGGCAAGTGTAAAGTCTTAAGTTTGATTCCTGGCATCAAAAAATAATAAATAAACAGATAAATGAATAAATAAAAATAAAAGAGGAATAGAAGGGCAGAAATCACTACTGATCTTATGACACCAGTCTTATAGATACTGTATAAAGGGATTATTTAAGTGACTAGTACAAACATCTGTATGTCGGTAAATTAACCAATTCAGATGAAATGACCAAATCCTTACAAAACTACTGACCGAAAAAAAAAAGAAAGATTCAAATGATCTATAATTAAAAACTGAATTAGTAATTTAAAAATTTTCTACTTACTATGAAAATTCAAAATCTAGATAGCTTCACTTTTGTATTCAAAGAAACATTTGAAACTTTAAAGCTTCCTTTCACCAACATTTCACCAACACAACAATGTAAAATAGGTCCATATTCTCAATCTTTAATTGAAGCTAATCTTATCCTGGCACTAAAATCAAACAAAGATATCACAAGGAAAAACAAATTGTAGATCAATACCCTTAAAAATACAAAATCTCAGTTACAGTATGTAGATATAACCAAATACAAGACACCACAATTATAAAAAGCACTGTACACCAAGAAAATTTTATTTCAGGAATGCCATCTTAGTTTAACATTTTGAAGTCGATTAATGTACCATAACATATTAAGAAAATACAGAAGAAAATGCATAATTTTCTCAATAAGATCATAAAAATATTCAACAAAACCCAGAGCTTTTGAAGATAGAAACACCAAATAAAGCAAGAATGAAACAGAATATCTTCACTTTTATAAAAGGTTATCTATAAAAAACTCACAATTAACATCATGTATAGTGATAAAAAACAATATTTTTTCTTTAAGATTAAGAATAAGATAATGGTTCCATTCTTGATTCTTCTCAACATTGCTTTTGGGGTCTAACCAGGAAAAATTATGATAAAATACAAGGCATTCTAAGGGAAAAAAATTTTAAAAATCATCTATTTGTGAAGATATCATTATATTGTGTGTAAGAATTTTTCAAAAAATATCATGACTGCGTTCAATGCCCAGTACCACCAAAAAAAAAATCTCATGACTAAAATAATTATCTCAGCAAGATGATATGATATAAGATCATTACATAAATATGCATATAATAGCCAGTAGTTTTTATATTTTAACTGTTACTGAATCTAGAAGTGAAATTTAAGAAACAATTCAACTTGTAGTACAAAAATACTTGGGATTAAACTTAACAAAGTGCTGGATTTATATTTTTAAAAGTGGAAAATATTTCATATGCCTCACGTACATGGACTAGATAATGTAATACTGTTAAGGTGATGCTATGTCTTAAATTGATTTTCAGATTTTAAAAATTTTTCTGTCAAAATTCAGCTATTTTTCTGCATAAATTGACAGCTAATCTTATAAACTCATATAGAATAGCCAGGGGCTAAAGTGTTAAACAGTCTTGAAAAAGAAAGAACAAATTTGAAGGATTCAAATTTTTTAATGTCATCATTTCATACAAAACTATAGTAATCAAGACAGAGCAGTACTGCTATAAGGATGGCTATGTAGATCAATATAATAAAATCTAGAGTCCATGTGTGTGGGAAGGAACTATTACATTTACTGTATATTTATTTCCCACATGGATGCTAAGGGAATTAGTGAGGAAAAGGGTTCTTTCAACAAATGATTTGAAACAACTGAATATTCACATGCAAAACAGGAAGTTTGGCCTCTACTTCACACTACATTGGTGATCATTGGTGTTACTGTATGGATATATTTGTCTTCTCTAAAATTCAAGTATTGAAAACTTAATTCTTATTGTAACAGTGTTGTGAGGCAGAGCCCAGTAAGAGGTGACTAGGTCATGAGCACCTTGTCATCATGAATGAAATAATGTCATTTTTGCAAGAGTGAGTTAATTACTCTTAAATGGGCTTACTATAAGAGCACATTTGGTTCATTATTGATTTATTTTCTCTCTTGTCCTTCTGCTTCTGCCAGGTGGTCATGTACCCAAAAGACACTCATTATGGTTAATCTTCTAATATTAGACTTCCTAGGTCTCTACAACAGTAATAAATAAATGTAGATTCTTTATAAGATACCCAGTCTCTGGTAAGGTGTTTTGCAACACAAAATGAACTAAGATAATAGGCTTAAATGTGAGAGGTAAAACTATTAAACTATAGAAGAAAACATAGGTATAAATCTCTAAGACCTTAGATTAAATAATGCATCTACATCTGACACCAAGTACATAAATGTCAATGGAAAAAATAGGTAAGTCAGACT
>PVJX010023171.1:0-29636 GCA_004027295.1 Dolichotis patagonum | reverse complement strand
TTGCTCTTCTTTTTCTAGATGTTTGAGTTGTAGCATCAGGTTGTTTATTTGTGTGCGTTTTGTCTTCCTGATGTGGGAACTCAGTGCAATAAATTTTCCTCTCAGGACTGTTTTCATTGCATCCCACAAAATCCGATAAGTTGTGTCTGTATTTTCATTGACTTTTAAATATTGTTTAATTTCTTCTTTAATTTCCTTTGTGACCCACTGATTGCTCAGGAGTATATTATTCAGTTTCCATGTGTTTGTAGGTTTTTTGCCATTTCTTTTATCATTAATTTCTAGTTTCACAGAACTATGATCCGATAACATGCATGGGATAATTTCAATTCTTTTGCATTTACTTAAATGTGTTCTGTGGGCTAGTATATGGTCTATTTTAAAGAATGTCCCATGTACTGCTGAGAAGAATGTGTATTCTGATGTTGTTGGATGGAACACTCTGTATACATCTATCAAGTACATTTGTTCACAGGTGTGATTCAGTTCTGTTATGTCTTTGCTGATTTTCTGTCTAGTTGATCTGTCCCTTTGGGTCAATGGTGTGTTAATGTTTCCTGTTATAATTGTATTATTGCTCATTTGATTTTTCATTTCTGTTATTATTTGCTTTCTATAGCTGGGTGCTCTGGAATTTGGTGCATATATATTTAAGATTGTTATCTCTTCCTCTTGAAGTTTTCCCCTAACTAGTATGTAGTGACCTTCCTTATCTCTTTGGATCATTCTTGGTTTGAAATTCACATTGTCTGCAAACAGGATTGCCACTCCTGCTTTTTTTTCTTTTTTGGTTTCCTGTTGCATGAAGTATTGTTTTCCATCCCTTGACTTTCAGTCTATGAGTGTCCTTTTGGGTTAGATGGGTTTCTTGTAGACAGCATATGGTTGGATCTTGTTTCTTGATCCATTCTGCCAGTCTGTTTCTTTTGATTGGTGAGTTGAGGCCATTTATATTAATGGTTGTAACTGTTATATATTGGTTCATTGTTGACATGTTATCTTTCTGCTGTTGTGTCTTTAGCTTTCCATTCTGTTTAATTGTCTGCCTTGCTTGGTGGTTTTCTCCCGTGTGTATCTAGAATGTCTTTCAGTATTCTTTATAGGGTTGGTTTGGTGTTCATGAAGTTCTTCAGCTGTTCTTTGTCATGGAAGTATCTTATTTCTCCATCCATTTTGACGGGAAGTTTTTCAGGGTACGTCAGTCTGGGTTGGAATTTGTTTTTCTTTAGGATCTGAAATATTTCACTCCATGCTCTTCTTGACTTCATTGTTTGTGTTGAGAAGTCTGCCATGATTCTGATAGGTTTTCCTTTATAGGTGATCTCTCTTTTCTCTCTAACAGTTTTTAGTATTCTATTCTTATGTTGGATTTCTGGGATGGTGGTTATTATGTGTCTGGGTGTAGTTTTATTTTGGTTATGGCTGTTTGGAGTTCTATATATCAATTTTTTCCCATTTTTGGTAAATTTTTTGCCATTACTTCTGTCAACAGCTTAAATATGTCTTTTGCATTGTCTCCTGCATACTCAGTGATGCCTATTAATCTTACATTGTTTTTCTTGGCATCATCTTGAAGCTTCTACATTGTCATTTCAGGCTGCCTTTTTTATTGTATAAGTTCTACCCTTTCCTGATCACTATTTGTGATCCTATCCTGAAGGTCTGAAATTCTATCCTCAGCTTCTTTTAAATGGTTTTGCCAGCTTCCAGTACAATTTTTTGTTTCTTGGATATCTCTTTGAATTTGTTTCATGGATTCTGCTTGTTTTCTGTATTGTTCATTCAAAGCTTCAATTGGTTTCCCATGCTCCTGTATTTTTTAATCTGTTTCTTCTCTAGCTATGTTGAGCAACTCATTTACTTAGATTGTTATTTCTGTCTTTACATATGACATTATTTCCAATTTGAGTTTCTTTGTGGTCTCATGGATTTGTTTCTTTACTTCATTTTCTGTCATTTTAGAGATTTCTGGTGTTTGACTTTTAAAGTCTCCTACTTCATTGTTGCCTGTACTTGCTCCTGATGGACTAGATGTTTGAGATTGCATTTTGTCTTTTAGTTTTGTCATTTTCACCTTTTGGGTGAATATTTGATTTTTCAATCCCAACTGTCTGTAGTGTGAATTTTAGGGTCCTAATGTGTGGTTGATGTTTGTCCAGTTGCTCGGTACCACAATGAAGAGGAGATCCAGTCACCTGAATTCCTCCTACAAGGCCTGTTGGGTGAGTCCTATATTCTTTCTGGGCTAACTAGCCTAGAAGTATTAATGTAGGTCAACTCTTAGTTCTTGTTGTTGTTGTATCTTCAGATTGTTACAGGCCACCAGATCCTGCTGGTTAGAGTGTTTGTGTCAGCTGAGGCTCTACTGTGTCACTGGGGGAGTCTCATAAACTCTTTTAATTTTCTCTAAGCTTGGGGGGCATTATTGGCATATTCCTCAACCTCTCTGATGTTCTCTGTGTGGAGGGGACTGCCTACTCTCTTTTCAGGTTCACCAAGTTCTTATAGTTTGAGGGAGTTTCAATACTGCTCCTATTTACCATGGCAGACCTCTATTTTGGAGGCAAACTCACTACACTGACAGAAGCCTGATGAGGTCTTCTGTTTGGGTCAGATGTTCCTGAGTCTCTCATCCAGTCAACATGGTAATCCACTGTAGTCCATGGTTCAGGAAGAAGAGGTTAGATCCAAAGATCAACTTCAGTACTAGGTTCAGGAGGTGGGAGGGTTCCCCAAGGGACAGGCCCAGTGGTGGCAGTCTGAGGCAGCTCATGCATGCTGGGGGCTTCCCCGATGTTGCCAGCCAAGGGTGGGCAACCAGTGGCAGTCCAAGGTATCTCAGGCATGCTGAGGGCTTCCTAGTTGAAAGCCAGGCCTAGAAGCAGCTTTGCAAAGATGGCTCAGGCATGCTGGGGGCTTCCTATTTCCCAGCCGAGTGTCAGGACTAGTGGCAGCAGTCCAAGTGTGGTGGGGGCTTTCTAGTTGTTTCCGGCTGTAGGGTGGCTGAGCAGCAGCTGTCCAAGATGGTTCAGGCATACTGGGGGTTTCCTAGTTGTTCCCAGATGAGGGTGGACATGGCGTGGCAGTCGGAGGTGGCTCAGGTGCTTCCCAGGGGCTTCCCTGGTGTTCCCAGCTGAGGGGCGGGGCTAGCGGCAATAGTCCATGGTAGCTCAGGTGTGCCAGGGGCTTCCTAGTTGTTCCCAGCCAAGGATGAGCGTGCAGCAGCAGTCCAAGGTGGCTGAGGCATGCTGGGGCTTTCCCAATGTTTCCGGGTGAGGGCGCGCCCAGCGGTGGCAATCAAGGCAGCCAATGCTTAACATTTTTTTCATGTATTTATTTACCATTTGTATTTCTTCAGCAAAGAACTGAATCTCAGATACCCATTTTTGGATTGTATATATGACTTTTTTTAATTCTTTATATGTTCTAGACAGAAGTCCTTTATCTGAGAGATAGTGGGCTAAGATGTTTTCCCAATTTGTGGGTTTTCTTTTCACTGTGCAGGAAGATTATTTTTGAAATTCAAAAATTTTTTAATAAGACATCATCCCAGTTATTGATTCTGGGAAGTATTTCACATGTGGTTTCATTTTTCTCAATGAATTCCCCACCTAGCCTATGGCTTCAAGATTTCTACTTACTTTGTCTTCCAACAGATTTAGAGTTTTTGTTTTAATATTTAGATCTTTGATCTATTTAGATTTTAGTTTAGTACATGGTGATAGGCATTGATCTAGTTTTTTTTTTTCAACATATGGAGAGCCAATTTTTTCAGCACCATTTATTAAAGAGATTTTCTTTCTTTCAGTGAATGTGTTTGGCACCATTATTAAAGATAACATGGCTGAATGTAATTTTAGTTGTAGTTGTGTCTTCTAATCTATTCCATTGATCTTCAGGTCTGTTTTAATTCCTGTGCCATGCTGATTTCATTATAGTAGCTTTGTAGTATAACTTCAAGCCAGGTATTGTGATGCCTCGTGCTTTGCCTTTGTTGCTTAGACTTACCTTTGCTATTCTAGGTCTCTTCTGGTACCATATGAATTTTAGGAATGATTTCTCTAGGTCTTTATAGTATGTTAGTGGTATTTTCATTAGAATTGCATTAAATCTGTATAACAATTTTTGGAGAATGGCCATTTTCTTTTTCTTTTATTTTTTTTATTTTAAAGAGAATAAAACAAAACAGGGCAGAACAAAACAGATGAGAACAGGACAATACAGGCAACACAGTACTTTACATTAAGACAACCAGACATTAACAGTAGCTATCACAGTATCTCTTTCTCTGCTATAGTTGAGCATAGTTTCAAATACAATAATATCAAACATAACAAAAAGTATAAAACCATTCAAAGAGTGAAAGAATTACAGGGCATTCTGAACCGAATAACAGAGAATGATCAATGGGTACTATAATATCTCATTTTTGATAAAAAAAATTTGTTTATACTCTCACACATGTTCAAATCCCAATAAGACACAATGTGATAGATAGAACCAATGGGAGTAGAACAAAAAAAGCATGGTAGGACTTCTAAGAAGGATAATATTAAATCAGCAATAGTTGTCATAATGTTTTGTTTTCTTCAAAACAGCTGGTCATACCATCACTCATGATATAGTCAAACAAAACAGAAAAAAAACTGTTCCAGCTGATGAATGAAAACATTGAAAGACTTCAAAGCTATGAGATGGGGACTCATGCTTACCATAAAATCTTATATACTCTTATCAATTCTCATACTAGGGAGACTATATGGTATTTACACTTGTGAGTTTGGTTTATTTCGCTTATGAGTATGGTCTCAAGTCGTGTCCATTTATTTATAAATATCTCAATGTGATCATTCTTTAGAGCTGACTTCACTGTATAAAATACCACAACTTTTTAATCCATTCTTCAGTTAATGGACACTTAGGTTGTTTCCAAGATCTGGCTATTACAAATTGTGCTGCTATAAACATGGGTGCACATATATCACTGTGGTATGATGTTCTCAGATCTTTTGGGAATATGCCTATAAGTGGAATATTTGGCTCAAATGGGACCTCCAAAGCCAGCTTTTTAAGGAATCTCCAGAGTAACCTCCACAGTCTACACTCCCACCAACAGTGCAGAAAAGTTCCTTTTTCCCCACAGCCTCTCCAACACTTGCTGTTGATAGTTTTTTCTATCCTGGCCAGAGAATGGCCATTTTCACAATATTTGTTCTTCCTACCTATGAACAATGGATATGCTTTCCATTTTCTGATCCAATCCTGTTTGGTTTCTTTTCTCAGAGTAGCATAACTTTCCCTGAATAGATTAACTCCTAAGTATTTCATTTTGATGGATGCTATTGTTTTCTCTCAGTAGTTTTACTGTTAGTGTATAGGAAAGCTACTGATTTTTCAGTGTTGACTTTGTATCCATCTGCATTACTGAATTTATTTATTATACCTAACTGTCATTCAATGGAGTTTTGGGGTTCTTCTATGTATTATGTCATCTGCAAATAATGGTAATTTAATTTCTTTTCCTATTATTTGTCCTTTTATTTCTTTCTTGTCAAATTGCTATGGCTAGTATTTCCAGCACTATATTGTATAGAAGTGGTGATAATGGACATCCTTGTCTTGTTCCTGATTTTAGGGTAAAGGCTTTCAGTCTTTGGCCATTTAATATGATGCTGGCTGTTGAGTTGTCACAGATGGCTTTTATCATTTTGAGGTAAAGACCATGTATTCCAATTTTCTCTAATGTTCTGATGAATAAAGTTGGATCTTATCAAAATCTTTTTCTGTTTCTATAGAAATGATAATCTGTCTGATGAATAAAGTTGGATCTTATCAAAATCTTTTTCTGTTTCTATAGAAATGATAATCTGATTCTTATTTTTGATGCAATTGTTATGGTGGATTACATTTATTGATTTGTGTATGTTGAACCATTACTGATTCCTGGGATAAATCCCACTTGTTCGTAGTGTGTAATCTTCTTGATGATTTGCTGCATTCTGTTTGCCAATATTTTATTGAGAACTTTTGCATCTACGTTTATTAGGGAGATTGGCCTCCAGTTCTCTTTTTTGGTTGGATCATTCTGGTTTTCTGGAATACTTGCTTGCAGAAATGAGTTAGGCAGAATTGCTTCTCTTTCAATTTCATTGAAGAGTTTGTGGAGTGTCAACATTAAATCTTTGAATTTCTTAATTCAACAGTGAATCTATCTGGACCTAGGCTTTTCTTTGTTGGTAAGGATTTAATTATACTTTCAATTTAATTAATTGAAATAGGGTTATTCAGCAGTTTTACATCTTCTTGACTCAGCTTTGGTAATTCATATGGTTCTAGGAATCTGTCCAATTCTTCTGTGCCATCGAGCCTATGGGAGTACAGGTTTTCAAATAGGTTTTGATGTTCTTCTGTATTTACACAGGGTCTGTAGTGATTTTGTCCCTTTCATTCCATATTGCATGAATTTGAGGGGTTTTTTTTTCCTTTTTTAAATAAAATTTGCTAGGGGCATATCAATTTTATTTATTCTTTCAAAGAACCAACTCTTTGATTCATTGATTCTTTGTATTGATTTCTTAGTCTCTATTGCATTGATTGCTGTCCTGATCTTTATAATTTTCTACTTTCTGGTTTTGTGCTTGACTTGCTCTTCTTTTTCTAGATGTTTGAGGTGTAGCTTAAGGTTGTTTATTTTTTTTTCATTGTTTTCCTGATGTGGGAACTCACTGCAATAAATTTTCCTCTGAGGACTGCTTTCATTGCACTACTCAGGTTCTGGTAATTTGTATTTGTATTTTCATTTGCTTTTAGATATTGTTTAACTAATTATTTAATTTTTTGTGACCCACTGATTGTTGAGGATTGTATTATTCAGTTTCCTTATGTTTTTGAAATTTCTTTCTTTATGAATTTCTAGTTTCACAGTGTTGTGATCAAATAGCATGCATGAGATAATTTCAATTCTTTTTCACTTACTTAAGCATGTTCTCTGGGCTAATATATGATCTATTTTAGAGAATGTCTCATGTGCTGCTGCGACGAATGTGTTTTCTGATGTTGTCAGGTGGAACACTCTGTATATGTCCACCAAGTCTATTATTCACAGATTTGATTTAGTTCTGTCATTTCTTTGCAGATTTTCTGACCAGTTGATCTGTCTCTTTGTGTCAATGGCATGTTAAGGTCCATTATAATTGTGTTATTGCTTATTTGATTTTTCATTTCTGCTAATATTTGTTCAGTATAGCTTGGTGCTTCAGAATTTGGTGCATATATATTTAAGATTGTTATCTATTTCTCTTAAACTTTTCCGTAATTAATATGTAGTGAACTTCTTTATCTCTATTGATCATTCTTGGTTTGCAGTTCACTTTTTCTGATAACAGAATAACTATTCCTGTTTTGGAGGGGCATCCCGATTCATGGAGTATTTTCAATCCTTTGCCTTTCAGTCTATGAGTTTCCTTTTTGAGTTACATGGGTTTCTTGTGCACAGCATATCTTTGGATATTGTTTCTATTTTTTAAAAAATCAATTTAAAGAAAAGACAAAACAGAAAAAAGTGTAGCAACAATACAGAATTCCAAGGGAAAAAAAGGAAAATAACAAAAAACACTAAGAAATCACTACTTGATAAATTACATTCTGTCATCTTGGAAATAGTTGTTCAAGTTACAAAATTAAAACATACAAAGTAGACATTCAAACAGTGAGACTGTTAACCATTCTGCTCCACAATCTCACAAAAAGAGTAATATGATCATCCACCTTACACACTTAAACATACTTGCAGTTATATTCTTTAGAGAACTTTTTTCTTCTCTTTTTTACAGTAGCAATTACACATATTGGGTTTATTATTCCTACATTTCTTATTACTTTTACAATAGAGAAACAATGTGATATTTATAAATATGATTCTTATTTATTTCACTAATGAGGATAGTCTCAAGTTGTCTTCATTTACCTATGAAAGCCTGAATATCATCATTTTCATAGCTGAGTAATACTCCATTTTATAAAAATACCACATCTTTTTCATACACTCTGCAGTTGATGGGCTTCTTGGTTGTTTCCAAGATTTAGCTATTACAAATTGTGCTGCTATGAACAAGGGTGCACATATATTACTGTAATATGAACTTTTCAGTTCTTCTGGGAAAATACCCAGGAGGGGAATAGCTGGGTTGAATGGAGCTTCAACTCCTAGTCTTCTGAGAATTGTCCATACTGATTACCATAGTAGTTGCACCAGTCTACACTCCCACCAAAATTGGAGCAGTGTTTCTTTTTCCCCACAGCCTTGCCAACATTTGTTATCAGTTGATTTCTTGATGGCAGATATTATTTCCTGAGTGAGAAGCAAACCTAGAATTCATGAAGCAGATTCAAAGAGATTACCAGGAAACTAAAGACTCCATAGAAGGTTGGCAAAACTGCTTAAAAGAAATTAAAGATAGACTATCAAAAATTGAACACAGGCTTGCAATGTATGATCATGAAAAAGAAGATTCCTTAAAAATAACAAGAGATCAGGCAGTAACAATACAAAGACTAGAGGACAAGAGGATCTATAATTTAAGAATAAAGCATGTCAATGAAGAAGCAGGAGTAAAAACAGAAGAAGCAAAGGCTACTCACAGAATTATTAAGAAAACTTCCAAAACATAGAAAAAGGAAATGATATGCAGATGTATGAAGCATACAGAACTCTAGCCACCTACAACCAAAACAGAGCTACACCCAGACACATAATAATCAAGATCCCAGAAATTCACTATAAGAACAGAATATTAAAAGCCATGAGAGAAAGAAAAAGATCACCTATAAAGGAAAACCCATCAAAATCACGGCAGATTTCTCGACACAGACCATCAAGTCAAGAAGAGCTTGGAATGAAAGAGAACAACTTCCAACCCAGATTGATGTATCCTGCAAAACTCTCTCTAGAAATTAATGGAGAAACAAGATGCCTCCATGACAAAGACGAACTGGGAGAATTTGTGACCACCAATCCAACCCTACAAAAAATACTGAAGTACATTTTAGAGAGAGAAACAAAGAATACGAGCATTTCAGGAACAGTGGCAGAGAGGCCTTAGTGAATGGGTCAGACAGTGGAGTGGAAGAGAAAAATAGACAACCAATGGCAGAAAAATAGAATAGCAGAAATGAGGCAGAGAGATTGACTGTAATCACTAGTATAGAGGGCCTCAAAACACTAACAGAGAGAAACACAGGCAGAGTAGATCAGGAGATAGGGTCCATTGAGATGCTCTATATAGGGAAGCAGTGGGACCCAAAATAAGCAGTGCACCCTATGGGAGTGAAAGGGGAGGAATTGTCTAAAAAAGGAAGGCAGAGGATATGGATAATGGGGTAACAAGATTTAAAATATCCATTATTCTCATGACTCTTATGGGATGGATTACATGCTCTTCCAGTTTGTCTACTTACACTAGATTTGAGGGCATGGTCAGATATCCCAAAAGTAAGAGAACATATAATGGTAATCACCCTTAATTTCCTTTCAACTTAATCTGAAGCCCTGTATAACTTATACTGTCTTATTATGACTGATCTTATTTGAATCTAGTTTGTCAGATTGCTATTTTGTATTGACTGATTTTATTCAAATCTCTTTTGATTGATAGCATCAAGTCTAAGAGTATAGGCAATTACACTGAAGATGACAAGATTCACTAAGATACCCACTCTGGTTTGATTATTGCCTGCTTTTGAAGTCTTATAATATCTCCAATGCTTCATTTTTATCAATGTTGTTATACACTGCTGAGACATCATGGCAACCATTGTAGATCACATTGTATTATGGTTTTATATGACTTTTTGCTTCATGCTTTTCTAGGAATTGTTTTGTTTTGTCTTGCTTTGTTTTTCCCCCTAATACAGAAAGGATACATATACATGTAGAGACTCATGCATGTGTAGAGCTTATAAACCATTTACATAATAACCAACGATATAACGCATGTTGAAATGAACAACTACTTTGGAGAAAAAGAGACACTACTGTATTCAGTGCTGAATCTGTAATGTCATGATGTGAAATCCAGCAATGCTATCATTCTTTGTTCAAAGTGATCTTATCTTGTTTTGTTTTGCTTAAGTTCAACACACATGAAGGTATGGACAGCTGTTTTCAAGAGAATGAGGGACACTATGGCAGCCATTCTTGGTTTCCCTGTTGTCTGGTCTTGAAGCCCTGAAATGCCTTCTTCATCCTGTTCAGATCAGTCCATACTATGTTGTTTCATGTGAATTCCCTCTTTATGACAGTATGGACAACTATTTGGAAGAAACCAAGAATCAATAGGATAGAGAGTGAATATCTCTGATTGTCTAGCTTTAAATATTATGTCTCTTATATTGCTTTCTTGTGACCTGCTTTGTTCAGTTTTGTTGTGTTTAATTTTACCCTTTTGATATAATTGCCTGTATGTTTGAGTGTGTAAGGTGGATGACCATATTGCTCTTTTGTCAGATCATGGAGCAAAACTGTTAACAGTCTCACTGTTTGAATGTCTACTTCACATGTTTTAATTTTGTAATTTGAACAACTATTTCCAAGAAGTCAGTATGCAATTTGTCAAGTAATGATTTCTTGGTGGGTTTCTTTTTTCTTTTGCTTTTTTCTTTGGAATTATGTATTGTTGCTACCCTTTATTCTGTTTTGTTTGGTTTGATTTTTTTCTCTTTAAATAAAATTAAAAAAAAATAATAGCTCAATATGATCATTCTTGATAGCTGAGCAGTACTCCATTATACAAAAATACCACAACTTTTTTATCCATTCTTCAGTTGATGGGCACTTAGGTTGTTTCCAGGATCTGGCTATTACAAATTGTGCTGCTATAAACATGGGTGCACATATATCACTGTGGTATGATGTTTTCAGTTCTTCTGGGTATATGCCTAGAAGTGGGATAGCTGGGTCAAATAGGACTTCCAATCTCAGCTTTTTGAGGAATCTCCAGATTGAACTCCACAGTGGTTACACCAGTCTACACTCCCACCAACAGTGCAGAAGAGTTCCTTTTTCCCCGCAGCCTCTGCAGCATTTGTTGTTGGTATTTTTCTTTATCCTGGCCCTTCTTTCTGGGGTGAGATGGAATCTCAGTGATGTTTTAATTTGCATTTCTCTAGTGACTAATGATGATGAACATTTTTTATGTATTTACTTGCAATTTGTAATTCATCTTCTGTATTCATCTTGGATACCCATTTTTGGATTGGGTCTTAGAATTTTGTGGGTCTGATTTTTAATTATTTAAAATTTTATTTAAAAAGAAAGCAAAATAAACTAGAAAAAAGGGTAGAAACAATACAAAATTCCAAGGAAAAAAGAAAAAATACTGAGAAACCATTACTTGATAACATACATACTGTCATCTAGGAAATAGTTGTTCAAGTTACAAAGTTAAAACATACAGAGTACACATTCAAACAATGAGACTGTTAATAGTTCTGCTCCACGATCTAACAAAACCAGTAATATGGTCATTCATCTTATGCACCTAAACATGCAATTATATCCTTTAGAGAACTTTCTTTTCCTCTCTTTTCTACAGTAGGAATTATACATTTTGGGTTTTACTACTCTTACATTTGTTATTAATTTTTACACTAGAGACACAATGTGATATTTATAAATATTCTTATTTATTTCACTAATGAAATAAATAAATAGTAAAATAGTGAAAAATTTCACTATTTATTTCACTATGATTCTTATTTATTTCACTAATAAATTTCACTAATTTATTTCACATAATAGTCTCAAGTTGTCTCCATTTCCCTATGAAGTCCTCAAGATCATCCTTCTTGTATAAACATACCACATCTTTTTCATCTACTCTGTGGTAGATGGCATCTTGGTTGTTTCTAAGATTTAGCTATTACAAATTTTACTGCTATGAACATGGGTACATATATATCACTGTGATGTGGCCTTTTCAGTTTTTCTAGGAAAATACCCAGGAGGGGAATAGCTGGGTTGAATGGAGCTTCTAATCCTAGGTTTCTGAGAATTCTCCATACTGATTTCCATAGTGGCTACACCAGTCTACACTCCTATCAACAGGGGAGAAGTGTTCTTTTTTTCCCCACAGCCTCACCAATATTTGTTATCAGTTGATTTCTTGATGGCAGCTATTTTTTGCAGAGTGAGATGAAATCTCAATGTTGTTTTAATTGCATTTCTTGAATGACCAGTGATGGTGAACATTTCTTCATGTATTCATTTGCCTTTTGTATACCTTCATCTGAGAACTGTGTGTTCATCTCAGATGCCCATTTTTGGGGAGGGTCTTTGAATTTGGGGGGTTTGATGTTTTTCAATTCTTTATATTTTCTTGATATAAGTCCTTTGTCTGAGGAGTTGCTGGATAAAATTCTTTCCCATTCTGTGGGTTTTCTTTTGACTCTGTTGGTCATTCCTTTTGGAGTGCAGAAACTTCAAAAGAGATCCCAGTTGTTGATTCTCTGAAGTGTTTCTGGTGCAGTTTGCATTTTTTTCATGAATTCTCTGCCTACCCCTATATCTCCAAGACTTCTATCTACCTTATCTTCCAGTACATTTACTGTTTCTGTTTTAATGTTTAGGTCTTTGATCCATTGAGATTTTAGTTTTGTGCATGGTGATAGGCATGGATCTAGTTTCAGTCTGCTGCATGTGGAGAGCCAATTTTTCCAACACCATTTATTAAAGAGGCTATCCTTCCTCCAGTGAACATGTTTAGCCCCTTTGTCAAATATCAGGTGGCTGAGTGTCTTTGTAGTTATGTTTGCATCTTCTAATCTGTTCCATTGATCCTCAGGTCTATTTCTTTGCCAGTACCATGCTGATTTTATCACTGTGGTTTTGTAGTACAGTCAGGAATTGAGATGCCTCTTGCCTTGCCTTTTTTGCCCAGAATTTCCTTTGCTATTCTAGCTTTCTTCTGTTTCCAAATGAATTTTAGGAGTGTTTTCTCTAGATCTGTGAGGTATGTCAATGGTATTTTGATTGGGATTGCATTAAATCTGTATGACATATGTTTAGGTGTGTAACACAGATGACCATATTACTGTTTTTGTTAGACTGTTGAGCAGAACTGTTAGCAGTCTCACTGTTTGAATGTCTACTTTGTATGCTTTAATTTTGTAACTTGAGCAACTATTTCAAATGATAACAGTATGTAACTTATCAAGTGGTGATTTCATAGTGTTTTGTGGGGTTTTTTTGTTTTTGTTCTTTGATTTTTTCCCTTTGAAATTCTGTATTGTTGCTACCCTTTTTGTGTTTTGTTTGGTTGTCTTTTCTCTTTAAATAGAATTTTTAAAAAATCTGTATAACAGTTTTGGGAGTATGGCAATTGTCACAATGTTGCTTCTTCCTAGCCAAGAGCAAGGAATATTCTTCCATTTTCTAATGACCTCTTCAATCTCCTTTTTTGGTGTAATACAATTTTCAGGATGTAGGTCTTTCACATTCTTAGTTAGGTTGATTCCTAGGTATTTCATTTTTTTGATGTTATTGTGAAGGTGATATTTCCATTATTTCTCTCTCGGTGAGTTTCTTGTTTGCGTACCTGAAAGCTACTGATTTTTGAGCATTGACTTTGTAGCCAGCTACACATCTAAATTTGTTTATTACCTCTAGTAGACTTTTGATGGAGTTTTTTGGTCTTCTATAAAGAGTATCGTTTCATCTTCAAATAGTGATAACTTCTTCCTTTCCTATCTTTAGTCCTTTTGTTTCTCTCTCTTGTCTGATTGCCCTGGCTAGTATTTCCAGAACTATATTGAAAAGGGTTATGGAGACCATAATTAAGGATTATGGAGATAATTGTCTTGTTCCTGATTTTAAAGTGAAAGCTTTCAGTTTTTACCCATTTAGTATAATATTGCCTGTTGGTTTTTCATAGATGGCCTTTATAATGTTGAGTTAGACAACATGTATTATGAGATTTTGAAGGGTTTTTATCATCAACATGTGTTGGACCGTATCAAAAGCTTTTTCTTCATCTATTGTGATGACTATGTGGTTTTTGTTTTTGGCTCTGTTGATATGGTGTATCACATATATTGATTTGTATATGTTAAATCATCCCTGCATTCCTGGAATGAACCCCACATTGTCATGTGCAATCTTCTTGATGATTTGCTGCATTCTATTTGCCAGTATTTTATTGTGAATCTTTGCATCAATGTTCATTAGTGAGATTGGCCTATAGTTCTCCTTTTTGGTTGGGTCTTTCCCTGATTTTAGTATCCAAGTAATGCTTGCCTCCAGGAATGATTTAGGTAGCATTGTTTTCTTTTCAATTTCATTGAACAATTTAAGGAGTATTGGCATTAAATCTTCTCTAAATTTCTTATAGAATTCAGTTGTGAATCCATCAGGACCTGGGCTTTTCTTTGTTGGTAAGTTTTTATTATGCTTTCAATTTCAATAGCTGATGTTAGATTATTCAAATTTGCTATATCTTCATGATTCAGTTTTGGTAGTTCATATGTTTCTAGAAATCTGTCCATTTCCTCAGTGTTTTCCTCTCTATGTGAGTAGAGATTCTTAAAGTAGGTATTCATGATCTTTTGAATTTCCATGGGATCTGTAGTAATTTCCCCCTTTTCAGTCCTTATTTCATGAATTTGGGTTTTTTCTTTCTTTTTCTTTATAAGGTTAGCTAGAGGTTTGTCAATTTTATTCTCTCAAAAAAACCAGCTTTTTATTCATTAATTCTTTATATTGTTTTTTGTAGTTTCAATTGCAATGATTTCTGCTCTAATCTTTACTATTTCCTCACTTCTATGAGCTTTGGATTTAACTTGCTCTTCTTTTTCTAGTAGCTTGAGATGAAGCATTAGGTTGTTTCATTATGCTCACTCTATTTTCTTGATATGACTATTTATTGCTATATATTTACCTTTTAATACCACTTTTATTGCATCCCACAGATTACAGTAGGTTGCTTCTGCGTTTTCATTAAATTATAGGTATTGCTGTATTTCTTCCTTAATTTCATCAGTAGCCCAAGGGTTGCTTAAAAGGTTTTTGTTTAATTTCCAGGTATTTATGAAGGTTTTGCAATTTCTTTTGCCATTAGTTTCCAATATCAGTGCACTATGGTCAGATAAAATGCATGGGATAATTTCAATACCTTTGCATTTACTTAAGAATGTTTTATGGGATAATATATGGTCTATTTTGGAGAATGTACCATGTGCAGCTGAGAAGAATGTGTATTCTGTTGTGGTTGGGTGGAACACTCTGTAAACATCTACCAAGTCCAATTGCTTGCAGATATGATTCAGTTCTATTACTTCTTTGCTGACTTTTTGTTTAGTTGATCTATCTCATTGTGACAATGAGCTGTTAAGGTCACCTGCAATAATTGTGTTCTTGTGTATTTGGCTTTTCATGTCCTTTAGGATCTGTCTTATATAGTTGGGTTCTCCTGTATTTGTTGCATATATATTTATAATTGTTAGTTCCTCCTCAGGAATTTTTCCATTTATGAGTATGTAGTGACCTTCTTTGTCTCTTCTAATCACTTTAGGTTTGAAATTCACATTGTCTGCAAATAGAATAGTTACCCCTGCTTTTTTCACGTTCCTGTTGCATGAATACTGTTTTCTATCCTGTGACTTTTAATCTATGAGATTTCTTTTGGGTCAGATGTGTTTCTTGTATACAGCATATTGTGGGATCCTTTTTCTTGATCCATTCTGTCAACCTATTCCTTTTGATAGTTGAATTGAGGCCATTTACATTTATGGATATCACTGATATGTACTAGCTTAACTTTAACATGTTATGTTCCAATGGTTTGCTTTCTGCTTTTTCCCCTTAATTGCTTGTCCTATCTGGTGGTTTCTTTCTGTTGTTCTGGGGATTGTGGTCATTTGTATCTCTGTCTACTATATCTTTCAACAGTCCTTCTAGGGTTGATTTGGTGGACATGAATTTCTTCAGTTTTTCTTTTCATGGAAGTATCTTGATTCTCCTTTAAATTTAAATGAAAGTTTTGCTGGGTATATCAGTCTGGGTTGAAATATCTCATTCCCATCACGTCTTGACTTGAGGGTTTGTGCTGAAAAGTCTACTGTGATTCTATTGGGCTTTCCTTGATATGTGACTTGTGTTTTTTCTCTAACACCTTTTAGTATTGTGTTTTTATGCTGTATGTCTGAGATCTTAATTACTATGTGTCTGGGTGTAGATTTATGTTGGTTGTGACTGTTTGGCATTCTATTTGCCTCACTTATCTATAGCAGATTTTTTCCCCATGTTTCAGAAATTTTCTTCTATTATTTCTGTGAATATTTTAGGTATGTTATTTGCATTGACTCCAGCCTCTTCACTAATGCCTATTAATCTTATATTTTTGCTCTTGGCATCATCTTGAATCTTCTGGATTGTCACTTCACGCTGCTTTGTTATTTTTAAAAGTTCTATCTTTTCATGATCACTAATTGTGATCCTGTCCTAAAGGTCCAAAATCCTATGCTCAGCTTCATTTAAATGTTTCTGCATGCTTTGAATGGAATTTTTTGTTTCTTGGATGTCTCTTTCAGTTTGCTTCATGAATTCTGCTTGTTTTCTATATTGTTTATTCAAGATTTCAATCAGTTTCCTATGTTCCTATACATTTTTTCTCTATTTCTTCTTTGGCTGTGCTCAGCAACTCCTTTACAAAGATTGCTACTTCTATCTTTACATGGAGAGTACTTGTAATTTGATTTCCTCTATGGCCTTATGGAGTTGTTTTTTTTTTATTTCATTTGCTATCTTTTCAGAGATTTCTGGTGTGTTACTTTTGGAGTCCTCTATTTTGATGTCTCCTGTACTTGCACCTGGTGGACTGGATGTTTGAGATTGCATTTTGCTTTTTCTTTTTGCCATTTTCCTCTTTTGAGTTACTGTTTGGTCCTTCAGACCCACTACTGTCAAATGTTGGTAGTGTGTATCTTGGTGTCCTACTGTAAGGTTGATGTTTGTGCAGTTGCTGGGCCCCACAATTTGTAGGTAGGCCAGTCACCTGACTTCCTGCTTCAGGGCCTGTTGTATAAGTCCTGTATTCTTTCTAGCCTGATAATCCCAGTAGTATCGATGTAGGTCAACTTTTAGTTCCTGCTAGTACTTTATTTTCAGGTTATTCCAGGTCATCAAATCTCCCTGTGTATAATGGTTGTGTCGGCTGAGACACTACTGTGTCCCTATTTTGTGCCTGTGTGTCTCATAAGCCCTTTTGATTTTCTTCAAGTTGAGGAAGTCCATCTGGACACACTCCTCACTCTGCCTGATGTTTTCTGTGTGTAGGATGGGGTCACCCTCACTCTTGTCAGACTTACCAAGGTCTTACAGTTATTTGGAGGGAGCTTTACTACTGTCCCTATTTACCCACTGTACACCTCTATTTTAGGGGCATACTCACCACACTGGCTGGAGCCAGCTTAGGTCTTGTTATTGTGAGGCAGTCACTTAATCTCCCTTCAAGATAGAACAGATAATCCACTGTAGTCAAAGGTTCCTCTGGGCGAGAATTCCAAGTTTGCCCGGTGCACACTGGGATTCTGCCACCACCACCTGAGTGCATGCTGTCAGGACCCAGGGTGGGTTCCTGGCCTGCTGGCTGCTTGGTGTTCACTGAGCACAGTGAGGGTAGGCCCCCTGATCCCTCTCACATTCCTTGGAGTGGGATCAGATGCAGGGCATGGTCCTACTGCCTGGGCACAGAGTTCCAAGTTTGCCCAGTGTGCGTTGTGATTCTGCCCACAGCTGGAGCTCATGCAGTCAGGGACTAGGATGGGCTCCCAGGCCTGCTAACTTAAAACTCATGTTCTTTGAGAGAACAATGGACCTCCTCATGGGTCACACTATGCACCTCACCCTTAGAATCCTTCTGGGATTTGAGCCCAGTTATAGGACTAGAGGAAAAATAAATGGTGAGGGTGGGCCTTGAGGAGTATCAACATTTCACGTGTGGCCAACACAAGTTTAGTTTTCCCAGATATATTAGAAGAGGCTAATACCACAGTTGGTGGTGATGGGGATACCTCTGTCATTATGGATGGGGGAATCTCTTCCTTTGGAAAAATAATCTCATTAACATCTAAAAATTTCATGTCCTCAGCTTCCTCATGATCTTCTCATATGTCTCCATCCCAGTTAATGGAAACACATTCTTTTATGGTCCATGCCTTCATCTATACTTAAGATATTACCAAAGACTGAGCATTAAATTTAGTTCAATCAATCTGATTATGAGGGCCTGTGTTTGGGTTTCTGCAATCTGAGCCTTAGAGTTAACAGACAGGAAACTTTCTTTCAAGATACACTTAATATCTTTTAAGTTTCTTTCTTGTGCCGGTATTTGGAAATTTGAATCTTTGAGTTCCTTATTTTCCTTTATTAATTTTTCCTCACAGCCATAAGACTTTAGATTTCCTATGGATATTTTGGTCTCATTTATTTCCTTCACTAATTTGTTGAGGGATGCTAAAGTCAACCATCCAGCATTATTATGTTTCCTACTCTTCCAGTGATACTCAAAATCTTCATCTGTAGAGTTGCTACATACCTTACATTTTACACATGGTGAATTAGAAGAATTAAATAGATCTATGTGAATTAAATTAAATAGTTTACACTGAAGATTATCAGTATTACTCCATAGAATTAGAAGGAGAGACCATCTCATCAGGTTAGAGAACCAAATCAGAGAACCCATAAAGCCAGTCAAGATTGGCTTAATCATTAAAATTCTGTTTCTTGAGCCATTTCTGACACCAAAATCAATGTCAGTCAACATTTTACTAGATAATCAGATGTAACACAAGATACACAAGTGTAAAATAAATTACAAGATCACAGAATTAAATAAGGAAATATAAAGAAAGTGTCTGCACAGAGAGGACCAATGGTTTGAGTCCAAGTTCTGAGGTTCACTGTAGTGTCCATGCAAGTCTGTATCAGGAGCCCAGTGAATCTATACTAGAAGGCCAAAAGGTCTGCTCTGGAAAATTGAAGAGCCTGCAGAAGGATTCAAAGTGGAGGCTGAAAAGTCTAAACTAGAAGTCTGAAGAGTCTACAATGGAAGCCAAGGACTCTGCCCTGGAAGCCAAGAGACAGCATCCAAACTGAAGCCAAAGATGAGCTTAAGAGCCACCTCTGGCTGGGTCTCCTATATGCTAGAGTGTAAACATGCTGATCTGATTTAATCTTCTAAACTTCTCAAGTTGACACAATCAATCCACCATCAAAACACCCTTCTGGTCAAGGAGCCATACTCCAGTTTTGTCATAGATTCATCCTAAAAGTCAAGTCAGAGTCACTTCATGTAGCTGACCTATGGTAAGACTGAGTGGAAAGTAAAGTAAAAAAGATAAAAAATACCTTCAAGATGTCATGGATTCCAAGGCCCAGTCTCATAAATATTTTTTTTTATATTTCATACCTGACCACTTGCTAATGCTGCTGCCAATAAGTTATGGTGGAAGTTATGAAAGTAAAGATGTTTATTAAATTGCAGAACTAATATTCTGGATGTCCACAATATTCCTGTAATGAGGAAGTCATTTAAAAACTTAAAGACATTGTCCACAATTGTCTGGTTGTCTACAATATTCCCGTTATGAGAAAGTCATTTAAAAACTTAAAGAGCATTAAGGAAACTCATTGACTGTCTCATTTTGAATCTACACACTGACTAGAGCATACAAAGCTTATTCTTGCAGGGCCTGTTAAGATTTCTGACAAAATAGAGTAGGGAAGTATTCTGTGGAGATCTATTGCAGTGAGGGTTGGGATCAAAAGTTGAGCTAACTCTCCTTGTTATGTTCATGCTAGATAGTTGCTCTTGAGTCACCTGAGGATTTGAATTATTTGTGGAAAAAGAACACTTATGCTTTGGACATTGATTTCAGCTAATGCTTTGCCATGGAGCTCAGGACCATGCAGATGCAGACAGATTACCTATTTTCCTTCCTATTTTCCACAAGTCAATAGACTTGTGTCTGGTAAATGACAAAACTGCTTTTGACTGCATTTGAATTCTGTGAGTGTTTACTCACTACCATTTTGGACCACCTATAAAACTCTATACGTGAACATTCCTCTGTAATGGTGAATAGCAGAGAGGGAAAGAGATTATTCCTAAAAGGACAATGTCACTGTGGTTTTACATGAATAGCCAGCTGGAAGAATTCACTATTCTTTTCTAAGGGACCTATTCCAATCATGTTCTTATCCAGTAGCTAGCATGCAACCTAGATCTCTGGGTGAGATATTACATAAGGTGGAATTCACAGTTAAAACCACACAAGCCTATTCACAGAAGATAAAAAGAACTTTGCTGAATCAGCAGAGTTTCAGAAGAAAGTAAGACTACAAAGAAAAATTTCCAATTTATCAACTTCATCCTCAGAGAGAGCCACATCTCCTCCACAGTGTGCCACTCCTCTCCAAATTGCTGTCTGAAAGGACTGTTATATTAGGAGCCTCATTGCTACAAACTCTTCATTAAAGTGGCAACTATATGAGAAGAAATTCTTCCATATTTAAACTCATCTACAAGAGAAAAAGTTCAGATGTTTTTTTTTATTTTATCTTAAGATGAGATGAGAACAATATGGGTGATGAGATTTTATCTAAGATGAGATTAGAAGCAGTATGGGTGACTTCATTCATAATTGCACAATTATGACACTAATATTATGTCACCCACAAGTTACTAAAATATCTCAATGCTGTATCAAGAATGGGAGTAAATTTCTAATTTAAAGGGCAAAAAACTTTTAGATCTGATAAAAACAAAGTACAAACCACATTAGAAATATAACACTAGATGGAAGAAAGCTCACTGCATAGAAAACAACTCTTTTCAAACCAAGTTAACATTGAAATTCTGAGGTATCACATATATGGCCTTGATATATGACAGATTAAAATAGTGTCCACTTTCAACCTCCATGCTTAACAGAGTACAAGGCACAGATTTGAGAATGTTACAGTATAGTCTCAAACTGCTGCTGATAGTCTTTATGTTTTTTTTGGGGGGGGGGTTTGTACCAGGGATTGAACTCATGACCTCACATTTGTGCCAGGCAGGCATTTATGCCACTGACATAAATCCCCAGCTCCCTTCTTTATGTGTTTTTTCAATGTTTCAGATCACTGTTCAAAAACAATGTCTTATGGACTTAGTTTGGGGAGAACAAAGGTGCTACAGCAGCAGTCATTATCAGTTGGAAGAATTCCATATGTTTCAAAATTTGCCCAGTTTCAATAAACATCATGAAATGCATTTTGAAAATTCATTATCTATCCTACTTAATTTTATTTAATTAATGCTAATTGGCAAGTTCTAAGCAATATAGATTTTTTTAAGTCTGTATAAAATAGCATATTGTGAGAAGTACTGTGCTCAATATTTACATGAATTAGTTTACTACTATTTCATTTGAACATCTGTAATTCCATCAAACAATTAAGTCTATTGGAGAATATATTGCATGTAAACTTGATGCCATTAAAGAAATCTTGCTTCATAGTTTGGCTGAGCTTGGTGTTGGTATAAATATTTGACTCCCTGATGTCTACTTTATATAACAGCAATATGTAATATACTGAAATAAAGGAGCTTCTTATCCTTTGCACTTCTGAGTAAGTGATATTTCAACTAAGTTTTTTCAACTAAATTTCAACTAAGAAACATTATATTGCACTTAAAAATCATAAATCACATAATGGTACTATAGAGAGGCAATATTGGGCAGTTTGTTTAAAATAGATACAAACGAAGCAAAATTCAGTTATATGCAATGCAGTGTCAGAGAAGAACAGTACACCATAAGTAATTACAATTTTATACTTATAAGTATCTTGCATTAATCATAAGATTTCTAAAATTATGTAGTCCTGGAAATACAAAAAACCTTCAATACAAATCCAGATATATTTTGATTGAACATTCCATGTAATCCAGAAATGTAAGAGAAGATTGTACTTTTCATTAGGTTTGGCCTCAAAAATAATGAACATATAAGATTTTATGGAAAAGTACTGTGGAGTCCCACTGAACATAAAGGATTAGAAATAAGACTGTGGTCTACATTATCATATTTACAGTGAAATGGAAAGAAAAAAATAAAGTACAAATAATAGGAGATACATTTTAAAGCTACAGTTACCAGATCATGTGGAATAAAAGTTCAAGATATTCAACAAGCTAAATATAAAACAAAGAATTTAAGTCAGATTCTAGACAAGAAATAAGAATTTCATTCTAAAATATAAATAAAGTACATGAAAATGTTATAGATAAAATGTTTTCTTCACATTACCAACAATTCATAAAGACTCCGGAAATGTATCTGCCAGTAACGATTATTCAATATATATTATTTAAATGTGTACCTAAGTTTCTCAGAATGAAATATATGTGTATTATACACATCAGTATATATGACCAAATAAAGGATGAACAACCAAGAAAATGAAAAAATGTAACCACTCTGTTAGAAAACCTCACTATAGTATATTAATCATCTCTAGTTAGCCTATAAACTCAATTTATGGTCATTTTAACTTCAAGTGTATTTAGTATAGGATATGACCAACAAATCTAGAGTTTCAGTGACCATAGAATAGAGGACTTCAAAAATATTCTCCTGAATAGTGGAAGGCAAGTTTAAGGGAAAAATGCACAAGAAGTTATCAAAACATAATATGCATATTCTATTAAAGACATGTCACACTTGAGGTGGAAAAAACTTTATGAATTGTGTTAAAGAACTGAAAAATACAGCTATCTTCATTCAAAACTTCTCATATTGAAATATTAGGAAAAAATGGAGAAAAGGTGATTACAAGATAAAAGTGAGAAATATATTCAATTTTAACCAAAAACTACTAGTATGGATTTCAGATATAATGGAATTCACAGAAAATTCAGAAAAAAATTTAAATGGAAAGAGTGATGTGTACAGGTGTTGATGATTTCAAGACCATTAGAAAAACAAGAGTCATTTGTTGATTCAAACAAATTACCTTATGTAATTGGATACTTGACATTATGAATGTTGAAAAGGTGTTTCTGACTCAATCTATGTGTACGTTCTCTGTGTATTCTTACTCCCAAAATGTGTTTTATGCTTGAATGAATACACAGAATTCCTATGTTTTCTTAACAAAACAATGTAGCACTTGGGAGCAAAGATGCAGCCCAGCAAACCTGCACCAGAGGCCAAGATGGAGAAGACCTCCATGATCACCATCTCCTTCCCCTTGCTGCTGTGGTACACAGGGAGGAAGGTGACACACACACTGCAGAACACCAGCATGCTGAAGGTTGGGAACTTGGCTTCATTGAATGTATCAGGCAAGTTCCTGGCCAGGAAAGCCACAGTGAAGCTGACCAGGGCCAGGGAACCCAGATAACCTAGGACACAGTAGAAGGAAGTGAGGGAGCCCTTGTTGCACATAATGATGATGTGACCATGTTCAGAGTGTGCATCTGTGTCAATATAGGGTGGACTTGTCCCCATCCAGATGCCACAGAGAGTGAGTTGGATCAGGGTGCAGATGGGGATGATGTAGTTTGGTGCTCCTGATACCAGTAATTGCCTCATCCTTCTTCCTGGAGTAGTGACCTTAAAGGCTAGAACCACAGTAATAGTTTTGCTCAAGACAGTGAAAACAGCAACAGTAAAGACAACTGCAAATGTGGTGTGCTGGAGGATGCAGGGACTGTGCTGGGATGGCCAATGAAGAGTAAGGAGCATAAGAAACAGAAGGTGAGGGAGATGATCAGGATGTAGCTGAGAGCCCGGTTGTTGGCCTTGACAATGGGAGTGTTTTGGTGTTTCACAAAGAGCCCAAGAGCAGCAGCTGTGAGGACAGTGAGACTCAGGGCTGTGCCAGCCAGAGCTTTTCCCAAAGGATCTTCATAAGCCAGAAAAGTCACAGTTTTTTCTAGGCAGTTGTTTTGCTGAGTATTGGCATAGTGATGGTCTGAACACTTTATGCATGTTCCATATCTAGCAAATATTAAGATTGTCACTAGTCTAATTTTATGATTTATTTTTTGCAAACACATTCCCAAAAACTCACTGGACTTGAACTAAGTTGACACAAAATTTTTTTCTTAGTTTTTCTTGCCTTGTCTTTCTCTTTTTCTTTTCAGTTCTTGTATTGGAATTCAGAAACTATCATCTGAGATATGTTTCCTATGATTTTAAATTTTATTATTTTGAAAAAGGATCTCCTTAAATCACTATTGCAGTGTCTCCCATCTGATTTAAAACCGTCTTGCCTCAGCCTTCTAGAGTGCTGGATTACAAGTATGAGTCACCACAGATCACTTTTCCATTTATTTCTAGACACAAAATAAAACAGTGATATGTAGAGAATATCTCCTAAGTAATGCTGTTATGATATATGAACCATTGTTGTTACGTAGTCTTCTTTTATATCTGGCATAGCATGAAAAGTATTTCTCTAGTTTTACAAATTAATAAAGAACATACCTATCTAAATCAAATCTGTATAAATTATTCCACCCATAATGAATTAATGGGCAGTCCCACATTAGGAAACCCATGTTCTTTGATAAGTTCTAGGGAATCACATATGACGAAAAGTTTTGAATGTCAAGTGATCCCATTACAGAGCATTTCCATCTATGAACATGCTTTATGCAACCAGTTATTTAATTGTTATTGCCCAAGGGATATTTTAATAGATTAATGCTGGTGTCTTTCAAAATTACTACAAGACATATCACTATATATTTAATGATTTTAAAATGTTCCAAAAGTCAATTTTCAACATTTCATGTATAAGTGATTCATGACTGAAGCATGAAAATAGATTTGTGTTTTTGTGATAGTCTCTTGTATTCCATCACTAGTAAACCCAATATCAGTTTATTCATAAAAATGGATTTTATACTTGCAAAGTAATATCACTGGAAATCCTTTTTCTATTTTGTCCTTTCCAATGCATTTTTATTTTTGTGTTTTCTCAAGCTCATTTATTTTCACCATGATATGGAGTGTAAAGTCTGGCAGAAGTGGGACACAGAAAATTCTTATCTTATTGTTGGTTTCAAAAGCAGAACATATATTGTGAAGTGTGAAAGAGTAGGATACCATAAATACTCTTTTGGTTGGCATTTAGAGACTTTTCTCCCACTCATAATTTGGTAAGAAATACCCATGTTATTTATTTTTAAATCAGAGATGTATAGTTCTATTACATCATCTTTATTTATTAGAATTATTTTGCATACCCCAGGGACTAATGTATTTAAGAACATTTTATAAGTTGTGTTTGTTCATGGTATGCTTTCCCTGAAATATGTACCTCAATTTTGAACAAAATGTATGAATTTAGTTTAAAAAGGAAAGTGGATAGTGAACATTGTTTCTTGTTAGTGTATTTTTAGGTTTGAGTAACACACATTAATTCCTCTTTTAAATGAACTGAATTTCCCATTATATTTGACTCTGAAAAAATGAGGTCATTCTTAATATGTTTTTGAATGCTAATATATTTCACTGCTAATATTATTAATCAAGAAAAATTTGTAGTGAAACATGTCTCCTGTTAATAGACATGGCACTGTGGAGATATGGGTACTATGAAGATTTTAAAAATTTTTTCTTAATATTGATTTGCTAAGTTTTCCTGTGATTGAAAATATTTCAAATGATTACTAGTATTTTTATATGAAACATTTCTATACAACTGCATTAATGAACAAGTTTCTATCCTGATATTATACTAGCTTTCAACTTTTCTCTTTCTTCCTGATGAATTACACTGTTGTCAGCTTTTATTATCAGAATCACATTGAATTGTTCATTTTCAACCTTCCATGAGGCCTGCAGTGACAAAGAAGCAGTGCCCAGAATCCTGTTCACACCCAGGAAACCTCAGTGAGTCCCAAGGGGACATGGAGGGAGCACCTAAAGACCTGAAGCCAGGCTGGGGATTTAGCTCAGCGGCATAAGCGCCTGCCTTGCAAGTGCACAGTCGTGAGTTTGATCCCCAGTGCCAAAAAAAAAAAGACCTGAAGACATCTGGGGACCCTCAGTGAGGCTCAGGGATAGGAGGAAGTACACTCAGAGACCCACCCACACAGAAACTCTCAGCAAGGTCCATAGGAATGGGCGGCATACCCAGAGACCTACAGTCATTCTGCATCCCTTGAAGAGGTCTTTGGAAGATGAGAAAGCTACACCTAGATATGTATAACCATGAGGCAACACTTGGAGAGGCCCATGGGAACAAGAAGGCCACACCCAAATCCCCACTGCCACTGGTAAACCATGGTGAGGCCTGCTGCATGACATGCCACCAGCAAGAGAAACAATTAAGACTTGGCATCAAACTGAGTTGGAGAAATACAGGAAAATGTCAAAACAAAGGAACAAATTTCAATCTCAAAACACCACCAATCCACAAGGCCTAGAAACCTACATATGGAAGAAATTGAGAAATCAAACACCTGAAGTTCGTAAAATGATACAAATGTCAGTAGACATACAACTCCATGAGACTGCAAACTAAATCAGATCAGAAATAATCTCTCTGGTAAAAAAAAGAAATGATAAACATAATGAAACAATTGGTGAGATATCAAAAGAAGATATAGTTTTTTAAAAAATAGAGGAGCATAAGAAAATGATGGAAACCTTGAATTAATAATGTAAGACAGAATTAGAACAGATGAAACAAATTCAAATAGATATCCAGAAAATCAAAAAATCCATTGAAAACTGACAGAACTGCACGAATGAAACTGAAGATAGACTTTCAGACTTTGCAGACAGCATTATGGATAGTGATTGCAAAAGAAATGATCTCTTAAAAATAACAAGGAAGCAAGAAATAGCTCAATAGCTGCAAGAAGTTGCAAAGAAAAACAATATAAGGTTGACAGATGTCAATGAAAAAGATATCAGCACGAATGACATAAAAAGACTATTTGCTGATGTAGTAGAAGAAAATTTCTCAAACATGGAAAAAAAGCCCGAGAAAGAGAAAAGTGACATGTACAGAACTCCAATTACCCATAACCAAAATAAATCTACATGTCAACACATAATAATCAAGATCCCAGAAATTCAGCATAAGAAGAGAATACTAAAAGACTTGAGAAAAGAAACAGATCAACTATAAAGGAAAGCTTATAGAATTATGGCAGTCTCCTCAACACAGACCATCAAGTCAAGAAGAGCAGGAAGGGAAGTATTTGAAGTACTGAAAGAAAACAACTTTGTTTTTTTTTAATTTTATTTTAAAGAGAATAAAACAAAGAGGGCAGTTCAGCGCAGATCAGAACAGGACAACATAGGCAACACAGTACTTTACATTAAGACAACCAGACATCAACAGAAGCTATCACAATATCTCTTACTTTGCTATAGTTGAGCATAGTTTCAAATACAATAATATCAAACATAACACAATAGTATAAAGCCATGCATAGAGTGAAAGAATTACAGGGCTTTCTGAACTAAATAACAGAAAATGATCAATGGGTACTATAATATCTAATTTTTGGTAGAAAAAATTTGTTTAAACTATCACACATATTCAAATCCCAATAAGACACAATGTGATAGATAGAACCAATGGTAGTAGAACAATAGAAGCATGATAGAACTTCTAAGAAGGATGATATTAAATCAGCAATAGTTATCATAATGTTTTGTTTAATTCAAAACAGCTGTTCATATCATCACGCATGATATAGTAAAACAAAATGGAATACAATCATTCCAACTGATGATTGAAAACATTGAAATGCTTCAAAGCTATGAGATGGGGACTCATGCTTACCATAAAATCTTACATACTCTTATCAACTCTCATACTAGGGAGACTATATGGTATTTACCCTTGTGAGTTTGGTTTATTTCACTTAAGAGAATGGTCTCAAATCATGTCCATTTATTTATAAATATCTCAATGTGATCATTCTTTATAGCTGAGTAGTACTCCATTGTATAAAAATGCCACAACTTTTTTATCCATTCCTCAGTTGATGGGCACTTAGGTTGTTTCCAGGATCTGGCTATTACAAATTGTGCTGCTATAAACATGGGTGCACATATATCCATGTGGTATGATGTTGTCAGTTCTTCTGGGAACACACCCAGAAGTGGAATAACTGCGTCAAACGGGACTTCCAAACCCAACTTTTTGAGGAATCTCCAGACTGACCTCCAAAGTGGTTGCACCAGTCTACACTCCCACCAACAGTGCAGAAGTGTTCCTTTTTCCCTACAGCCTCTCCAAAACTTGTTGTTGGTAGTGTTTTCTATCCTGGCCATTCTTTCTGGAGTGAGATGGAATCTCAGTGTGGTTTTAATTTGCAATTCTCTCATGACTAATGATGATGAACATTTCTGCATGTATTTATTTGCCATTCATATTTCTTCATCTGAGAACTGTGTATTCATTTCAGATGCCCATTTTTGAATTGGGTCTTTGAATTTCGAGGGTCTGATTTTTTTAATTCTTTATAAGTTCTAGACAGAAGTCCTTTGTCTGAGGAGTGGTCCATGAAGATTTTTTTCCCAATTTGTGGGTTAAGAAAACAACTTTGAATCCAGAATAATGTAACCTGCAAAACTATCTTTTAAAGTCAATGGAGAAACATGATACTTCCATGACAGAGCCAGGGATTTAGCTCAGCAGCATAAATGCTTGCTTGGCAAATGCTAGGTTGTGAATTCAATCTCCAGCATTAAAAAAAAACATACTTCCATGACAAAGAACAACTGAAGAACTCACAAACACCCAACCAACACTACAAAGAGTATGAAAAGATATTTAATAAACATATAACATTTCTCACATTTTGAAGAACAACACTGGCACTCTGAAGCAAATTGGTGATATTCTCTAAATAACAAATAAAATAGTTAGGCAGATACGTCATTAATAGCACACATTCTTGTTCAAACAATAGTAATTCAAAGAAACAAAGATTAATAAGAATGGAATAAAATGATAATGAATGAGAGTGAAGTTGAAAGTGGCAATTGTTTTACCAAAGTGGGCAGTATTACTCAATGCAACTAATAGTTTGATAAGGGAAGAAATAACTTTATTATTGTTGTCATTTACAGGATGTTTTCCACTTTGTAGATGGATGGAGTGAATATAAAATAGAGTGAGGATGTGTCTACAGCACAAGCTCCTACCTGTGTCATTGTCAATCTCATTGTCTCCACAAGGGGTGCAATCAAAACAACAGGCAGCCTTTCTCTCCTGATGGCTTTTTCTAAATCCAGGACTGCAACTCTCACTGCACACTGAGTGGGGAGTCTAAGGAAAAATGTATTATTAGACTTTTATTTACTTCTTCAGAGCTAGTGGGGTAAATTTAAACTGTATACATACATAAAGGAAGCTGTATAATAGAATGCAAGTTTATTTCATAATATGAAATACATATTTGCAAAAATATAATTAAGTAAATACATTTCATTCTCACAAGTATTGTAAATAAGATTTTTTTCCAAACTAAAAATTTACTTATTCAATTTCCACATGTGACCATTGCATGAGAAAAATTAGGGGCACAAAGCCTATGATGATATTTAGCCTACTT